>JANHGN010013919.1:0-43601 GCA_024605025.1 Megaceryle maxima
AGAAAGAAAGAAAGAAAGAAAGAAAGAAAGAAAGAAAGAAAGAAAGAAAGAAAGAAAGAAAGAAAGAGAAAGAAAAGCTTTACCCTAATAAAATGAAAGAAAAAAAAACTTTACCCCTCCATCTCCTTCCCATATCTGATGGAAAGAGGGCAAGTGATATCTTGGTGTTTCTTTTCCCTCTAAAATTTTAGACAGTTTACAGCTATTATTCTGATGATATTGTGCATAGTAAATGTTTAAGACTGGTTAGGAATTGTAAAAGGAAGTTTTCTCAGCTTTCTGAAGATATGGTTTCCTGAGCACTGAAATGTAATGTCATCAGCATTTGCTGCCCAGAACTATACAGCCCTGTATAAGGCAACAGGGAATTCCTTTCATTTATATTTGGAAATAAACAAACAAACAAACAAGGAAAAATCTTTTTTCCCCTTTGGCATTTTTCTTAGGGTACAGTTTCCATGACCTTTGTCTTTCAGCATGCCAATGCCCAACACAGACCAGTAGATAATACTTTTTCCTTCAAGTCCCTTAGCAGCTATATTCTGGTCTCTCTGAGAGTCATGGCCCTGTACTGGGTAATTTAATGGGATGATTGTTGTGCTTTTGAGGTTCAAGACAAAACACAGACAGGTTCCTGTTGCTATCTACATAGGAAAGATGAAGTTGCAAGTGATGACTGGATTCCCAATGGCATCACCAAATGTTGGCAAAAGTCTTTGGGGACTTTTAAAGCTGCTGTGCACAGCTGGTCTCTGACCATAGCTTGTTGATCATAATGTGAATGCCTTTCTCAGGTCACTGTCTTGCTTTTGGCTTGAGTGGGTCTTGACAGCAATGTAAGCAGTCCTCTTGAGCTCTCTGACACCTTCTTGCTCGGTCCTGCCTCATTGGTTTGTATCTCTTGGAAGTGTTTCCAGGCTATGGGAGCCATGAATGTGTGATAGTTCAATGAACTGTAAGCCACCCACTTAGATTACCCTCAGTATGCTCTGAAATGTGTTCAGGACTTTGCCTTTAACAACTTAATTTCAGTGATTATTTTTTTTTTCCTAAGGACAACAAAGAGCTTAACTGGCTTGTAGAGGATAACACCTTATCCAGCAATGTCCAGCACAGACTTCGTGTTGAAGTTAAGTAAACACAGGTGCACACTGGAAGCTGGTTGCAATGCTACATCATCTTGGTGTCCTTCCAAAAACACTTAGGCAAGAGGAACTCAATGCTTTAGAGGACCCTAGATATACCATCCTCATATATGCCACTGATGTTACACAGAGCATGCTGTGACCACACTGTCTTTGTTGAAGTGAACACACAGGTGACACCTCTGTTCCTTGTCTGTCATGATTCCTCAGGATGGTTTGCTACACAGGAAGGAAGGGGTGGGGAAGAAAAAAAAAGAAAAAAACTACCAAGTCATTCCTAGAAGCATCTTGAGGACTGTCAGGAAAAATCGTATGGGACACAAAATCAAACCCTCTAGCTACAAACAATAGTTATTGCTTTCTTTATGGAAAATCATTACAGATGTTCAATTAAATTAAGAAACCTCTGCAATGCCTTGTGGAATGAAATAATGTATTCCACTAGTGCAGCTTGTTTCCTTTTTTTTTTTTTTTAATCCCCATAAAGCATCTTAATATGTTTTAATTTGTTTACCTTGACTTAAGATTAATTAAATTTTCTGTGGCTACAACAGGGCATGTCTAGAAACTATGGGATGAGCATGAGATTAACATGTACGTGGGTAACTTTTTATATAACTCATAAATCCCGAGGCAGATCCCTCCAGATTGTAATACTGACTTGAAAACTATTAAAGGAAGAGGGAATCTTTTGTTCTCTTGATGCTTTTAAGCTTTCTGTGCAAACACTTTTCTGAAAAGATGTTACAAACTGATATTGTCATGTGAGATCCAGAGACACAATTAGCAAGTTCAATAGCTGCAAGGATATGTGGTTTCTAAAGCTAAAAGAGACCGTTTTAATCACGTGGCTTGAATGCTTCCTAACACAGACCAGCTTATCTAAACCAGTAATTCCTGTGGTGAGTTTGATAACATCTGGCTGAGATAACCCAAGTGTTTCTTAATGAGGTTTCATAAAAGGCCTCTTCATCTCAGCCTTTGCATTTTCAGTATAGGTTATTGTACAAAATATTCCTGGTTTATCAATTAGGATTCCAGGGATATCTCAGAGAGAGAAGCCCCTGACTCTCAGCAGAGAGATTGATCTCAGACTTGAGCAACATGAAGAGCTTTAATATGTTTATCAGTGTCTCCACTATCATGAGAAGTGAGGAGATGGATAACAGAGAAGATCTTCTCTCAAGCATTTCAAACATGCCGGGGGTGCTCATTTTCCATCCCTTGGAAAACTTACTGTGTGGTGAGAATATCAGCCTGGCTTGCAGAGCAGGAACAGCTCGTTCCGAGCTGTTCAACACACTGCTCCCTCCGTTTGCTTCATTTTATCAGCACACTGGCTTTGGTTTCAAGACGTTTAAAATTAATCACTTTGCAAGCATACAGGCTGGCTGTAGAGGATTGCAGTGTTTTCTTCAGAGGGTGGGTTTACTTTGGAGGCCAAGTAGAGAGTTGCCAAGCAGCTGCCAGAACTGATGGATAGAAGGCAACTGCAGGAACGTCCAGAAATGTTTCATTGTTCTTCAGTTGTTTAAACAGATACAGGATGAACTCCAGGTTGAGCTGGGTGTGGTCATTGGCAAAAAGGGGGGAGTTTGCAAATGTATGTGCCTTTTTTTGTAAACATAATTTTGTTATTATTTCCTGTGTTTCTGCATTGCTGATTGCTTGAGGATGCCAAGAATATAACAACTCTTTTTTGTTGTTGTTGTCGAAAGAAACGATTCAAATTCAGAAATTAATTTGAGAAAGGATTTGTATGAAATTGAGACCTAGTGGACAGAAGTTACTTCACTCTGTTACAGTGATTGCTGAAAGCACTGCTGATACCACACATACAAAAAAAAAAAAAAAGAAAAAAAAAAAAGATGATTTCTATCACAAACCAGTAACTAGACGTGTAGTGGCGTCTTTTATATTTCAAGATTAATTGAGCTGACACAGGAGGACACACCATGTGAGCACGTCATATAAATACCAGCATTTTCCATTTACCTGTTGAATAAGGTTGAATAGGTTTCATATGAGACTGGTTTCTGGAACAAATCCCTCTTCCAGTAAGTTGATTGAATTGGAAAAGAAGTGGAAGGAAAACCTGTAAACCTGGAGTTTCTCACATGCATAAACTTCATGTGAAACTCAAGTAATTTATCCCTCCACCATGCCCTGTGAATTCATTCAATTCATTATTTCACAAATATTCATTTACAGAATGAAGAAAAATAATGATGACCAAGGTTAATCAGGGTGCTAGGTATTTAAACATTACAGATATTACCCAAAAATGTTGTCAGGTCAGGAATTAGGCTTCTAAATCTGTTTAGAAACCATCTGTCTGGCTGTGCTGTTGAAACAAATGGTGTTGCACATCTGGAAAATCAAGACAGTGGTCAAATGCCTAAATATGGCAATTGGGTCATGTTTTAGTTCTAAATAAATAGCAAAACATTCCTTCACCCCACTGAGGCAGCAACTCGGCCTTTAGGCAGATTAATTAAATGTTGACAGTGGTACTGGCAGATTAAGGGGTAGCTTGCTTATAGAGTATTTGTTACAAACAGCGGTAGGTGGTACCAGTTAGTACGAGTTTAGCTAGGCTGAGAATTACCTAAACAGGACAGTGAGGTCCTATGTAATGTAAATTATTCCCTGCTATCTTAAATGGTATCTGCAAACTTTCTCATGCAGTTCTGGCATTGTCAAAAAGGAATGTAATGGCTCTAAAACCTGCAGTATATAAAATATTTTTCTTCATTCTGACCTTTGAGAAGGTTTTGGGAGGGTTGTTTTCTGCTGGTTTGGGGTTTGTTTTTTGTTGGGTTTTGGTTTTGTTTTTGTTTGTTTTTTTGGTCTGGCTTATTTTGTGGAAAAAAAGAGATTAAAAAAAATCAGAGAAAGAAACAGTGAGTAGGAAAAATTAAGCTTTCTGAAATATTTGCTGTGTTAGAGACAAGAATCCCTTCTCCACCTCTCATTTGTGCTTCTGGGCCAGTTTGTTTTCTTGCATGGTCTTGTTCTGGAGTTGTTTTAGTCACATTACACAGTCACAGACAATTCACCCAAATAAGTCAGGATCAAGTCTTGCCATGGGGAAAATGCTTCTTTGAGTATCTTTTCTGTCACCGTGTTTGTACATTACAGGAACAGAGTAAATCAGTCAAGTCTTATGGAGGACTTCTGACCTAAGTCCAGGATGTTACTTCTTACAAGGGCTGAGTAAAGAAGTGTCAGATCTCTGTGTGTCTGGAGTAAATCCTTGTGGTTGATACACAAACACTGGTTATTCAGGCTGTGGTGCTGTGACTAGATTGTGTGCACTGTGAAACTTGGATATTTGGTTGTATAGCGTGAAAGAAGATCTAGTGAGCAAAAACTTTCCTTCCTCTGGCCTGTGCTAAATGCAGCTGATCCCGTGCCTGTGATGATCTCTTAAGAGCCCCAATACTTTCTCTTCTTTCTACTTCCTCTGGCAAAAATATTTTGTCTCTCAAGTAACTCCTCCGTGCTTAGTTATTCAGTAGGAGTGGCTTCCTTTGAGATTTATCCCCCCTTACATCTGCCTCAGTGACCATTAGGTCCCACCTGGCCAGGAGACTTGCCTAACTTTCAGTGATGCCAGCAGGATCCATTTCACGGCCTTCAGCGGCCAGCTTTGATTAGCCTCTGAAGATTAAAAGACAAACATGAATAAAAATGTTAAGCTACCACCCCATTAGCAATACAGAGTGAAGCATCAGGAAGGCATTTATTTCACATTAAGGATAAAACTGTCAGAGAAACCAGAATCATTAAATCTGACAGGCTATTAACAACTAGAAATGATTTGGAGGAGGCTGTCAGGGAAATCCCAAGACTGAAATATAAATTATTTTGAAACAGTGCCTATTCAGTGATAAGTTAATGCTTAGAAATACAACATCTGTGCAGTTTCCTCAGACTGATAAATCCTGAAGCAATTCCATGTGAAATTACAGCTTCTTCTATTGAGCCATCTTTCGTCTGATGTCCGTCCCACTCTTGGAATGGTTTTTAATAAATGCACAGAAAAGAACTGGAACAACATCAGAAGGTGATTCATAGGCAAAACCCACATGCAGTGGGTACACAAGTTTGTTTGTTGAGCAAAGCTGCTGCTCCTGGCTGTCTGGTTGCAGACCAGGGCCTGGGGAGAGGTGGGTCGACAAGACTAGAAAGCAAGCTTAGGAAAAACAATAAAAATGTTGTTCCCCTGCCTCATCAGCTTTGATTGTCTTCACCCTTGTTTACCTGAGTTTTCCCCATGTATTTAATAAGGAATTAATGAACAATGTCTTTGTCAATGACAGGTCTTTAAAGCAGACTGGTATGGGTAGCACATTCAGGTGTTACATGGTGTTAATCCCTTCCACTCTTGGATATATCGTGTACCAAGGTGACATTTGGTCCGTCTCGCAGCACAGTGTTGTGCGCAGAGGTGAAAACAAGATTTACTGAAAATCTAGTTTCAAAGAATAATTCTATACAGCTTGTGATTAATCTTGGCTCAAAGCAGTGGTGAAAGCCATGAAAAAAACCCAAACTTGTGACTCACAGGTAAAAGTTGTTTTCAAGCTTGTACACCTTCCAACATCCTCTGTCCGCTCCTCATATCCTGCCTCTTCAGCAAAAGACATGTCCCTAAGGACTACTGCTGTTTATGACGACTTAGTGAAGCATCCCCTTTACCCATGCGTGTGCTGGTGCCCTTCAATCTGGCACAGCTGGATGTGTGCCCCCATAAGCCACACCTACACCATTAAGATGCAGACAGCCAGGAGAGGGACTCAGTAACCTGCTCACAGTTGTCCAGACTGTGTAATTTGCCAACAAAAGTCCTAATTTTATTTTGGTCTGGGATGATCAACAACTTCCCAGAGAGGGCCTCAGTGTGCTTTGGGTGGGTAACGCAAACCACAGGTTCACAAAGAGTGGTATGGATAAGGCCACCTGGGGACCAGAAAGGCAATGAAAATTTTGTCTGGGTGGCTTAAGAGTTTGGCCATATCTAGTTCTGAGCATGGTCTCTAACCTCTGTTACTCACTAGTGGAGATGTGGCCAATGAAGACTTGCAGGATACAGTGAACCAGGTAAATGAATGGCTCAGACTATGTTTGCAGGTTAAACAATTGACTCTTGAGTCCTTTATTAGTATTCATTAATTTCTCCAACTTGCTTCAAGCAAATCACCACAGCCCCTTGGCTATAACCAGTAATAACCAGGTCTGAGAAGACCAAAATTCAGCTTCTTGGTCTGTCACATATTCTTTACATCAGACTCAGACTATTCATCTTTAGCTCTCTGTTCCTTGTCAGTGCAAATGTTTTGGATGCTTTTCTTTTTCCTAGCTGTCTCAATTTATCAAGTTTGAATCTCTTTTTCTTTGTCCCTGTTTAGAGTGGGTCCTTCATGAATATACTTTCTGTGTGCTGGTGGCCTTTCTCAGAGTAGTTTCCTCCATACCAAAACCTGCATTTAAAGCCTCCCATTTGCTTTTGTCTCTCTGACTTTCTGGAATGATTTTTTTTTTTTTTTTTTTCTCAGCAAACATTGACAGCTCTGGCCAACAATTTCTCCTCCGGGGGGGAGCAAAACTTTCTGCTCTTTTTTTATAATATATTTTTGGTAGAGGAAATACCAGACTCCCTTGCTCCTGATCTGATTCACCCAGTGGTTTCAAAGAAAATAACAGCAGATGATTTGAAAGGAATGATGGCAATTTTGAGAAATTCTGCAGTACCTTTTCTTTACTACTGCTGAAAAATCTGAAGGTTACTGTGTGGGGAGAGACTGGCAGGTTGTTTTTGTTGTTAAGCTGAGATAGCAATGTGTGGGTGGAAGAAAGTTTTACTTGATTCAGTGCTGGGAGATGGAGAGGACTTAAGTTTGACTCCAATATCCTGCTTCTTTGCTCAGTGGAAAGCACTGCTCCAAGTGAACAGCTCAAAGTCTCTGAGAGCAGCAAGTTTCTTGACAGTCTTGGTTAGCATCCAAGGACAATGCCCAGAGCATATCTAAAAATTATATTCTACATCTGAAAGCCAAGGGTTAAAAAAAGATCTGAAAGTTGTAGCTGCAGAAGTAAGGTTTGTATTTTCATGAATAAGTTATCTAAACCACATGTAAATGGGGATATTTTAACCAGGAGAGAATTGATGGGTCATCAACTTCCAATTTATCCTGCCCAGTATGCCTAGATTGTGAAGATCCCAAATCCACCAGCCAGAAGGAATCTGCTTCTGCATCCCCCATGTCAATATTAGAAACACGGAAGCAAACTGAATTATTAATCTCAAAAAGCAGTACAAAGATGGGCCTGATGAAGGACACCTTAATATTCTTAGTTTTGGACCAGAAAAGATGGTGAGAATGTAGTTCAACTCTCTAAAAAACAAGAGTGAGAAATACAACTTTAATCTGTCAACAAAGAAGGACTTGGCTGGACACGGTGACAGAAGGAAAAAAGAAGAAAATGTTTCCTGGTAAGCATCTTAACAAAGGATTATTTTTTTTTTCCCCAAAAGTATAATTTTATTTCCCATAAAGTGCAATCAAAGCTGCATAAGGACTTTGTCAGGCTCTTCACGTGATACCAAAGGATGCCCTGTATGGAAGCAATCTAGGTTAGCCTGAGAAACCAGGCTGGCTGCTTCCGTTCTGTGCTGGAATAGTTGATAACCATAAGACTTGTACAGATGATAGGCAGATTGAATGGATATGTGAGCAAATGGGATAAACTTTAAGAGAAATACAGTTTAATCTGAGTCAAAGCTCGCCCTTATAAACTTTTTAAATTGTTCAGATTTCAAAGTCTCTCTGGAGTGTTTCTGTGTCTGTTTTAAATTGGTCATGTTGGCTTCAGAGAAGAGTATAAGAACTGGGCTGAAAGCAGTGACTGAGAAAGGCTTTGGCTGCTCTCTGTAATTGCTTTGAGGGAAGATGAAGGAAGAAAGAGAAGAATTATTTAAGGTAAAGCATGGCACAGGAATAGTGGGGATTATTTGAAAAGTAATCTGTATGTATTTTGAAATTAGACCTTCCTAGCCATATTTCCACTGAAGTTTGGGACTGGTATTGTAATGGAAGAAACAGAGGAAGGAGAAGAAGAGATACCTGCTTGTAAGGCAGAGCTTTATGTGTTTACTGAGGCAAAAATAGAGTATGGAGTCTTTTTAACAGCGATGAATTGAATTTGATGATGGAACAGGTCATATGCAGCTCACATCACCTGCAAGAAACAGATGCTGACAAAAACACATCCTCTTTGCACATGGGCTAGCTGAGGTATTGTGAACACTGTTCACATCCAAGCAGAGGAAGCACATGGAATGAAAATATATCTCCCTGTTTTTCTCTAATATTTGTGCTCCAGGGCTGAGGTTGCTTATGAGATTAAGGACAGGATATGGAAGATTTCAGCAGAGGACAGCTTTTGAAATAAGTCTGCAGTTCTCAGCAAATGAAGAGGCTGGTTTATGTTCAATAAAAATATGTAGTTATCTCAGTCTAATTTACAGTGATGCATACCTAAGACTGTTCCTTCATGGCTGAATTTATCTCATTCAGCATTACTGGAGCCCTTATTTTCAATCAGCTCATGAAATTGAAATAGTGGAGTCAAAACTGGAAGCAGGTTATCATTTATCCAATCGGAAAATCACTCTACTCATCTCTACTAGTGACTACTGGCCAGTGCCAAGGATGGTGGCTTTTAAGTCCAATTTAATCCAGCTGTTCCTCTTAGAGTCTTTGTTTGGTGTGCCTGAGGCATTAGACTTCATTTGCTTGCAAGACCAGAATAGACTCTGTGATTATTTATTCTTGTCTCCTATCCTGTACAAACCCTTCGCTGTCATCATGGGAGTTTTTCTAATGCTTGCTGATTACTTTTCTACTGTTTACTAGTAGGCCTCTAGTAGAAAACTGCTTCTATACTACTATTGCTATATTCATCCAGTATTTGAGAAAAGTCAGTAGTAGAGAAATTTTGTCTGCATTTTATAGTGTGGAGAAACTGATGTTTGCTGCTTTTGAACACTGAACACGATTCTGGAAATTGTATCTCATGCCCATGCCAAGCTGTTTCTTCCCATCTCTAACTTCACACTGACTATCTTGGTTAATAAACCTAAGTGATGAATCAGCCAGGCATCACCTGGCATTCTTGTTACATAAAAGCAAACAAAAAAATGCAGACTAAAAATCCAACTAACGGAAATGGAAAAACACAGGAGCCTACTAGGAAAGATAAGAATTTATTACACTGCAGTAGAGCTCAGCTTCTTCCCTAGAGGAGTCAGGAGCAAGCTTTTAGTGCGGGAATCATATAATCTGCCCCCAACTGCAAAGTAACAAGAAACCTCCAAATCAAAGGTCTGCCCTGAGGATGTTAATCCATCATTTCTTTTGCTGATGATGCCTTCTTGGTCTTCTCGCTGTGGCACAAATGGGGAATATTTCATGTCATCCTAATGCTTGCCCAAGTGAACTAAAGGCAACCCTGCTGAAAGACCACAGAGGAGTTCCAGCTACAGATCACACCAGTTCAGCTCCTGTAACAGTACCGTGTGGATCCAAGTGACTGAAATAACCTGTGTTTGTACTAGCAAACTGAAAGGGTCCAGAGCTCAGGGTATGTCTCCAGCAGACAACCATTTACATCATCAGCTTGCTACCATCATCTCTAACGTGGCGCGGCTGGCTCCCCAGAGGTTCCACTAGGAGAGATAGACTAACTCTTCAGAAACACCAGAGAAGGATTTCAACCCACCAGACTTCTTGGATGAAACACTGAAGCTGAGAAACTCCCCACTGCAGGCCCTATCCATAGCTGTGAGAATGGGATGCTGTAGCTCACTTGGTTTCTTGCCTGTGCTGGTGGAAGTCATCTAGCTATATTTCTAATGATATCTTAATCTTGGTTTCCCCACTGAATGTACAGAGAAGTTGAACCTACATAGTTGCATTCACTTATTATTCTATTGAACAGTGCTTGCAGTGTGCAAACACTTGTACAGGCACTTGATTTTAGTGCAGCCTGATAATCTCAAAGTCACTTCTGAATAGAGAGGAGAACGCAGAAAAGTGCGAAGCAGAGAGTCTAAAATGTACTTTGGCATCACGTGGGGTCATGCTCAGCTGAACAGTCACTACTATACTGATATAAACAGTGCAGCCCTGATAATACGTTTCACAGCAGCGCTGAATGAAAAGAATAGAAAATAACATATTTCCTATCATGTTTTCCTCTCCATGTTGACAATTGGTGATTAAAAGCTGATCTGTATGATTATTACCATGCGTCAGTGCACACCAGCTGTCACTCAGTACTGGTAATTCAACCAAGATCAATACCTGAATCTTTTCTCTTCACATCCTTTTCTTAAATGACTTTCAGTGATTTTATTTTTAAGCACAATTTTCAGGCTTTAATTCTGTATAAATGTATTTATAAGTCCTAGAAAATAGCATTTGAATTCTTATTGATTTAAGCACGTCTGCCTTGTGCGTTTGTTACTTAGCACACTCAAAATGTGAACAGAATTTCTGAATGCTTTTACACAAAAAGTGGGTGTGCAGAGCAGCAAACGCTGAGGCCCTGGCTGTTGAATCACCCAGAAAATGCTCTTAGAGCTCTGTGGATCCGTGTTCTTTACATCCCCACACTTGTTTTTACAAGAAACCCTTGACCCAAGACAAGGACTGGTGCACTGTGATATCCCATCTGCATGAGAGTTGGGAATGTACTTCTGCCTGCCCCCACTCCGTTCTTTTCCTTGGCTACACAAATTCCCAGTGGTTTGTCAAGCCATTTGTATTTTATTTTAAAGCACAAGGCTCAATCAGTCAGTGACCACTGGAAGCCTTCCAAATACCAGTTAAAGCCCAGCCTGAAATAAGCTATTTTTTTTCCTCCTTTGAAACTTTCAAAACAATGCAAGAAATCTGCTTTCACTCTGTATCCTCAACAAGATCATGTATAACTGATTCATTCCTGTTTCTCATTTTCTAGGGCTCTTTTTTGCCTTCGTTCTCATATTCTATTTCCGTGTGTTTTGCTGTAACTTAGCTTTTTATGGGTTCTTTGCAAGAAGAATAGCAAAAGAAAAGAGTGTTTTTCAACATGTGCCTTTTGTTATAGTAATAACTTAAAAAAAAAATAGTTGTGCAGCCCAGGAAAATCAAAGGTTGTCTTCCTAAACCCATTTACTCATGACCCTACACAAGTGGAGTTCTTCTATGCTAGGAGACAAAGCAGAGGGTGGGCTTGCCACATAGCAAGGAAGGCCTTGGTATATTATTTGTTTGGTGTGGTGTTTCCCTAAAGAAAGCTTTTGTATTATTTAATCTCTCTGAATACAGGCTTTTCTGTAGACCACGGCTGCTATGGTCGATGGCAGAGTAACTAACCATGAATCTGCAATTTGTAGCGTACGAGAGAATTGCACTGAGAAGCAGCATCCTCCAAGAGTAACTTTTAGGCTTGAATCAAAGGCCCAGGGCCAACATATTCATGCTGCAGGCAGAGCAAAGTTAACAATCACTTGGAAAAGACCCAGGCCTTGGAATAAGTTGCTATATAATAACCCATTCATTAATGCTTTGGTTTGTAGAGAATTGATTACGGCATCACAAATACATTACAAGAAGGGCAGCCTTACAGCTCCAGCTGCTTTCTCCAATGACAATGCTTTTTCTCTTGTTATTCTTTCACAGTGCACCACCATAGATAGCTTCATTGTTTTCTTCTCTTGGATCATTTCCATTTATTGTACTGGGGAAAACTGTGCTGGCAAAGAGTATCACCTAGGGGTCTCAACTTACTATTCTTACATTCTATATGTGCTCAGCTTCAACAGAGTTATTGCTTATTTATATGTGGGTAAACAGGTTAAAAATTGGACCCAAGGCAGTTAGCTTCAACGTTTTCAGGTGGTAAAGGAAAAATGAGGCTGGAAACTGTAAGTTCACCACGTTTATATCTAGCCGATTATTTTATTCTAATTTTAACCTGCGGTAAGAAAAAAAAAAAATAGAGTGGATATTTTGAGTTCACTGTGTTTTTGTTCTTATGAATAACTGGCATATTACTTTGCCACATGGCACTGTAAATCCATGATGGAAAACGTTATGCAGAACTTGTCGTTTCTCTTCAGAATAGATACAGGTCCTTACAGAAGAGAACACTTGATTTGCAAAAGTTGTAACACAAACCTTAGGCACTTAGACTTATGCTTGTCAAATAATGAAAGATGCTATGTGTGCAGGAAATATCTATGTCATAATCCTAAAATACAGGTAGATAATCCACAGAAAGAATTTTTTCAAAACTTAATGCTTACATATGGCATAGAGCACCTAGGAAAACTGTTGTGACTACATTATTCTACATGTAAAATATCTAGATGGAGGCAGACTGGAATGAATTCAGAGAAACAGCAAAGGCTGTGAAAGGTCTAAGATTTATGAAATAAAAGTTTTATCAATATCCTAATCCAACAATGGCTGAGGCCCCGCAGAGCAATCTTAAAGCAGTGGGATGACAAGTGCAACAGAGAAAAAAAGGACTCCGTGCTATTAATGCAGTGGAGTATGACCAGGCAGACTGAACAAATAACCTAATTTAAATGTAATGCAATAAACAGTTTTATAATAGTGACATCTGTCAGGTCCTGGAACAGTTTTCCAAGGGTAGTAAATAACTCTTCACAATTAAGAGATCTAAATTCAAGTTGGATAGGGGACTATAAAAATACCATAGCAAGCAGGCGTACACTTGATATAGAAATACTACAATTAAATATTCTCATAATGGTCTGAAGTGAATGTATTTACTTCCTCAGTGTTTGCATCCAGGTAGTATTTTTAAGAAGTTTTTTGGAACAAGAAATAAACTGATCCTTTCAAAATGACTCTTTCAGTTCTCTATATAATTGGAATAATCTGTAACATTTGGCTGTTGAACAAAACCCAATATGTACTGATTACACTTTCCTTGGAAGGTCTCCAAACCTTCTGCTTCCACAAAATAAATAAATAAAATAATGAAAAAACAACCCTTCAAAAGAATATGTGACAAATATTTAGTATGTTTATGTGTTTTTTCCAGCTCTTACTTGAAACTTTGCCTTCTCAAGAAATATAATGGGATGCAGACAGCATAGCCAGGAGCAGGTTGTCCAGGAATATGTGCTGGGTTTCACCTTAGAGATTAAGACACTTATGTTTCGAAGTTAACATCTATATATGTGCATGGGACTGTGTCCTGTCTCCCACTGCTATCTGTGGATGTCTGATCAATATAATCGGTGGAGTCTAGAGAATAATCCAACTGGTCACATGTATGCATCTCCTACAACATCATCTTCAAAGGTACGTGGGCTCTGCTGGTGTTTCTAATTGATTCAGTTGCCTTAAAGATGGGTCTAGTGTCATTTGGGATGAATCTACACAGAAATGGTGGCCGTTGCAGAGGGTTGACAAATTTAGGGACTAGCAACCGGTTATGAGATGGGAGAAGGAATCTTAAATGCTATTGACATAAAAATATACCCCCTTGATGCCTATATTAAGGCACCAGAGTTAAATCCCAGATCTCAGCTAAACATAAGGGGATCATGGGCACCAAATTTACACATAGACATGAATTTCTGATTTCTGATCTTTTGAGCTCAATGCCACCAGAAACTGCTATTAAAAAAAATAATAATTGAAAAAAAGATAAATTCATGTTGCTCCTAACAAGTGAATAGATTTTGATATAAGCAATATAAGTCTTATTTTTTTTTGGCAGACTTTTTGGGATGTTCAGGTTAAGATGCGAGTATCTCAAGACTTCTTAGCCAGTCTTGGAGGTGAGATTATAAGGCTATGAGTAACAGAACAACATATTCCTAGAGGAAAAGAAAAGAGAATCCATGGAGACATATTTCAATTACAGTACTGAATTGTTAGATCTTTTCCCCAAATCCTAGCTTGTGTGGTATCTGAGGGGTACATCATGTGACATGAGATTGTGAGAGATCATCTTACCTGGGCTTCCAGCAGTTTCTTTGAAATACGTATCCGAATAAAATACTGAGATCTGAACCATCATCCCCCACGGAGCAGGTTACAGCTGTGAAAATGGCAAGATGGCTTCTCTCTTACAGAGCTACACTGGGTCTCCATCTCAGAACTCAGCACAAGTTGTCTATTCTCATGCACTTTGCAGGCTTCACAGTGAAAGCTCATTTCAAGGAGAGGCGTTGTGGAGTCTCTGCCCTTGGAGATATTCAAAAGCTGTCTGGACAGAGTCCTTTTCAACCAGCTCTAGGTGGGAGTTGGAGCAGATGCCCTCCAGAGATCTCTTGCAACCTCAACCATTCTGAGATTCTGTGAAGAGGTGACTAAAGAACAACAAAAACTGTTTTGAACATACATACAAACACCTTTTTGGTGTGTAAAACACAACCTGTAAAAAATGTCTGAGATCCCTTGAAAATGAAACAAATTGATAAAGAAGTCTGTCCTCAGTGCCTGCTTAGAGCTTTGAATCAGCTCGTTAATACTGAATGAAAAGAAGATAATTATCTTTCATGAAAGTCCCTGAGATTGAAAACAAGCAGTGTGCTTTGTATGATAGAAAAGGAGCGAGGTGAGGGATCAAAGGAAAAAGATGACACATCAATAACTCCCAGTTAAGGAAAGGTGTAGGAAAACTCAGGATGTGTAGTAACAAGGTACAGCTGTGTAGGTTAAGATCTGAGACAAAGACAGAAGATGATGAGAGCCAAAATGAGATCTGCCTTTCTGTGGAAGGACAGAAAAAGTAATTTCCAATCATATATTAACTGGAGCAAGGTGGGATGGCTAATGACATGACAGTCCTTCCCAATAACGTGGAAGCTTTGAGAACTGAAACTTTGCAGCTTATCTCTAGTTCCCCCAAGGGAGGTGAGAAGAAGCCACACTGAGAAGGATGAGAATTCAGAGAGGACAGGTTTGTGTGCCACCTGCACAGGGGTGGCAGCTGGAAAATGAGACTGTGCAGAGTTAAGATGTAGAAGGGGAAACATGAGGTAAGTGTTGATGTGAGTCATTCTGACACACCATTAATTATGTTTCCAACCCTGGAATGAGATTGTCAGTCCTGTATGTTTGTGAAGGTGGAGAGTGCTAGCACAAGCCTCTGTGTGTGTGTGTGTGTCAGAGGGGCTTCCAGAAGGAATTAGGTGAGGCTGAAGTGATCCCTTATGGCTGAGTTTTGTTTCATCCTCTCCTGGTAAGAGAAACAATGTTGGACAAATGTTCACCAAGTGTGATGTAAAGCTTGGGATCCACCTCACCTTTAGCCACCTGAAAATGAGCAGGATAACTTGGTACTTCCAGGGAAAGGTTTGCATCACCTCTTTGGGACACTGTACTGGAACAGGCTGAGGGTCAGTCTTTACCTCTTGTCAATAAAGAGGGCCCACAAAACTTTTGTACACCTGGGCACTGATTTTAAATCCTCACACAGTATTCATTAGCCATTTAAGCTAAGAAACTCTTTACCATGGGATAGCTGAGTTGTCCAAATAAGTCTGGCAGATAAGAGAGACAGCACAAGGAGATCCCATATTTCTGGCATTGCTGCCGGAGGCCAGGCAGGAGATGGCAATGCATAGAATGGTTCCAGGTGCTTAAATTTAGACAGAGCTGCACCATGTACTCATCTGTTGACTGACTCCCCAGAGTCCACCCACTGTGCTGTCTAAATTCATCAGGCAATATGAAGTTCCCATGCAGTATGTTCCTGACATAAACCTGCTAATCCACCATCATTTTTCTCCCCTACATCTGCTTAAAATGGGATTACCTCCCAGAGACTGATGTAGAGGGGTTCTTTGTTTTATTTTATAATAATATTCCAATCAGAATTGTGTTTAATATTTTCTTTCACTCCTGTCATACAGAATTATCTAATTCTCAGAGACCACAACTGTGGAAAGTGGTCCTAAAGCATCAAAAGTCTTGCACAGGCTTTATGTCCTTGAACACATATGTGACTGTAAAGAGGCATGAGGCAGATCAGAAAGTTTTCAAAGCAGAATCAAAGAGTGTTAGAATTCAATTTTCTCCTTTTCACCTCTGTAAACTGGAAATACAAATGACTTGGATAAGACTCCACCGTCTGCTACTGATGGGAAACATATGTGCAGAAAATACACTGAAGAAACAGTTCAAGAACATGTTATTCTAGGAGAAACTTTATTTATGAGATCCTGCCAAAGATATCAAGACTTTGGGTAATTGGCATTGTATGTGCTCTCTGGGCAATTCAGTACCCACCACTGTGCAAGCAAAAGTTCTGAGTATAAAAGATCATTATCATTTAGGACTCTGTGTTGTGTTATTCTCCCTTCCTTTTGTGGATTTTATGGTTAGTGTGAGCCACTTTGAGCATTTATTCTGGAAAAGTCAATACAAATGAACATTTAGAAGATCAACAGTTTCAGCTGGGCATTGTGAGACCCTGAGCCTTCACCTCCCTGGTGCCCTGTTTCCTGTGGTTTTCATGGGTGAAACTCATAACACTGGAATTGCTGGAGAGTTCTGGAGTATTGCTGAGCACATGGAGGACAGGAGTGTGAGCCTCAAACCCCAGCCACTTCCACTCTCCAGAACACGTAGGCACAGCGCATCAAGGCAGAGAAGTAATTTCACCATTGGCTTGCTCTACAAGTCTGATTTGTAACTATAGGTTCTGGCATAAAAATTCATAAAGAAGATTTGGGAAACTTCTGGGTTCAATATCGATGCAGATCGCACGTGAGTGCAAAAGAATCAAGATATAAGGGGAGACTATGGGACATATAAACATTAAGAACTTGAGAAATGGAAAAAAAAGAAGTCTATCTTCAAAACCTGAAGCAGTAAGTAAAACATCTGAAGAGACCTTTCTGCAAGAACCTGCCATAGGAAAAGTTACAGACATGGGTACAAAGGAAGGCAATGAGAGAATGTTTAGCTCAAACCCAGCAGATATCAGACAGAACTAAAAAGCCTCCACAAATGGGTAGGAAAGACAGATTATGCTTGTACTAAAATAATAAAGATTATCTATTAAAAAATGGAAAGCCTAGAGAAAATTGTTCAGTGAGCCAACAGCAGTAGACTTATCTGTTCCCCTGATAAGAAAATGAAGGACTCTGCATCAAGAATAAACAAGATCACGTGGTCAGCAGTCAAACTCCTTTTGGGAGTGATTTATCTGCTCAACCAATGACTTTACATCATCTGGTTTTCTGGAGACCTTTCAAGTTCTCAGGGCTTTAGGAAAGAACCTAAGAGAGAAAAAGCTAAAGTTGATCTTGGTCCAATGCTATCCAATACTTAGGAACCACCCCATGAGAATATAGTAATTTTGTACATTCAGTTTTCTGGTATCACAACAAAGGTAGATCAGTAAAAAATCAATAGGATAGGAATGAGTAAATATTCACAGTCCAATCACATTTGTTTTAATAAATCCAAACTGAACGTAGAATGTCCAGAAGGCAAGATTGATGATTCTATCTGTTGGAGGGGAGAAATTTATCTGGCAAGTGGCAAATGAAGCATTGAGAGCTGTCTCAATGTGAACTGTTGCAACAGAGAAAAAGAGCAGTGCAACTCTTGGATGTACATAGACAGGAAGTGACCCTGCCTCTGTAAACTACACATCATAAAACATTTGCTACATGATGCATCCAGCTCCAGAGCACACATTTCAGAAAAGACATCTAAACAATGGAGAGAGTTCAAAGGAGAACTGCAAATACAATCCAGGGCAGGACAACAAATCTTTCACTATGAAGCCTAAGCAGCTTATTTTTTTCAGCTTGTTGCTAGAAGGCTAAGGCACAATACCCTCTGATGAAAACAACTCCTGCTTTACAACCTTAAGCTGTCCCAGTGGTTCTAACTGGAACTATCATCCCCATCTCTTTGTGAGGGCTGGAGATGTCTTATGGCTTCACGTAGGACTCTCTGGTAGATGAAAAAAGAAAATGCAAATAACCACTAACGTGCTAACATCTTGAAGTATTTGAGTTCAACTATGCTTTAGGATAGGATGAGGCACCAGAAATTTCTATCCAAATCTTACATCTTACTGGATGTCCAGACAGCAGGAGATATTTTAGAAACAACCATCTACTTCACTTTTCTCTGTGTCCACAACACACCTCTAACATCACCTGCATTTTAGGAGTAGAAGACAACAAATGTAAACAAAAGAAGTGGCCAATCCTTTGGAAAAGTTTGCAACTGAAATATTATTGAAGAACATGCACTTAACTGGTGTGAAATTGTTCATTTTGCCTATTTATGGCCCATCTTAGTTCCATTTTAGGCTCTTCACATTACACAGAGGAAGAAAGACTTGAGGGCTACCTTTGGTATAACAATTACTTTAAATAACTTGAACCACAGTCTATGTCAGTCCCAGTTCCTGTCATGGTGTGTCAGCTGGGTGTCCATAAATGCCAAAAATTATCATAACAGTTTGATGACCTCTACATGATTACAGAATGATGGAGACCCAAGCCATGGATGGTCTTATGTCTTCTATATGGCACTAAAAGGGCCGTAGTCTGGAAGGTGTGCTTGGTATTCACAAAATCACAGAATGTTAGGGGTTGGAAGGGACCTTGAAAGATCGTCTAGTCCAACCCCCCCTGCCAGAGCAGGATCACCTAGAGTAGGTCACACAGGGACGTGTCCAGGTGGGTTTTAAATGTCTCCAGAGATGGAGACTCCACAACCTCTCTGGGCAGCCTGTGACAGTTCTGTCACCCTTAGTGAAAATGCTTTTCCTTAAATTTCTTTGGAATCTCCTATGCTCCAGTTTGCACCCATTGTGCCTTGTCCTATCCTTGGACATTGCTGAGAAGAGCCTGGCTCCATCCTCCTGACACTCACCCTTTACATATTTATTAACATTAATGAGGTCACCCCTCAGTCTCCTCTCCTCCAAGCTAAAGAGACCCAGCTGCCTCAGCCTTTCATCATAGGGAAGATGCTCCACTCCATCATCTTTGTGTCTCTGAGCAGGACTCTCCTGAGCAGTTCCCTGTCCTTCTTGAACTGAGGGGCCCAGAACTGGACACAATTTTCCAGATGTGGTCTCACCAGGGCAGAGTAGATGGGGAGGAGGACCTCTCAGCCTACAAACCACACCCCTTCTAATCCACCCCAGGATGCCATTGACCTTCTTGGCCACAAGGGCACATTGCTGGCTCATGGTCATCCTGCTGTCCACCAGGACTCCCATGTCCCTTTCCCCTGTGATACACTCTAATAGGTCAGTCCCCAACCTGTACTGGTACCTGGGTTTATTCTTCCCCAGATGCAAGACTCTGCTAACCCTTGTTACTGCATTAGATTTCTCCCCACCCAACTCTCCAGCCTGTTCAGGTCTCACTGAATGGCAGCACAGGCTGCTGGTATGTCAGCCACTCCTCCCAGCTTTGTGTCCTCAGCAAACTTACTGACAGTGCACTCTGCTCCCTCATCCAGGTCACTGATGAGTATGTTGACTAGTACTAGTCTCAGTACCGACCCCCGAGGGACTCCACTAGACACAGGCCTCCAACTAGACTCTGCCCTGTTGACCACAACTGTGACTTCTTCCCTTCAGCCAATTAACAATCCACCTCATGGCCTGATCATCCACACCACACTTTCTCAGTTTAGCTGCCAGGATGCCATGGGAGATGGTGTCAAATGCTTTACTGAAATCCACATAAACCACATCCACTGCATTACCATCACCTATCCACCTGGTTACATCTTATAAAAGGCTATCCTGTTGGTCAAACGGGACTTCCCCTTGGCAAAACCATGTTGACTGCTCCTGATGTCCCTCTTATCCTTGATATGCCTGGAGACAGGGCCAAGAATAAATTGTGCCATTACCTTTCCAGGGATGGAAGTGAGGCCAACTGGTCTGTAGTTACCCAGGTCCTCCTTCTTGCCCCTTTCTGAAGCAGTCTTCTCTGTGGGATGGATCAGGTCAGCATGAGACCTTCAGTTCCCTTCAGAATGCAATCATCTACTATTATATCCCTCCTCTTTTTTTTAACTGAAGCAGTCTTAAGGGATGGCAGAACTGACTCACCCTGGGCGACTCCTCAGGTGGATCTGTGTCTTCATCTTCCTTCAGCTGACCCTCAGCTTCCAAAGCCCCATACCTGTTACACAATGGCAACTGAAAAGGCAGAGGAGACCAGGAATGGATTCAGCTGCCTCCCTGAGAAGGGACCTGTGCCCATTCCCCCTGTCTCTTAGGTCCCCTCTGATAAGATGGTAGGAGACCCTGTGCTTCTTGTGAAATCTTCCTTTCTGCTTATGCCTCAGGGATGGTAGATTCTCAGTCCACCAATCCATCTCCCTCTTGCACTCCCTGACACTCCCCATCCATCATGAGTTCAGCCACCAGGCTGAGCAAATCATTCACCTGGTCACACCTAACAGAGGCATTGTCTTTGCTGCCGTCCCTTAGGAGTGCCAGGCTCAGGCACTCCCTGCAGCCAGGGACCTGGACACCTGCGCTTTTTCGTTGGGACATCTGCCTGGGTCGCCACATTTCTTTGAACAACGGGTTTTGCCCGGGTTGGTACCACAGCTACCCGCAACCAGCAACTGCTCCCAGCGCCTCCCCCCGCTCGGGGATAGCGGAGCCCCCTCCTCCGGAGCCGTTTAAATCGCCCGCTGCGGCTCCGCCCTCTCCTGGCCCCGCCTCCCTCGCAGGGGATGCCGGATCAGGGTGGGGGGGTTGCACAACTCGCCACGTGTAGCCCGGCTTGAGGAAAACACCCCCCCAGCCCCGGGTCTGCCGCTCCTCTGGCTGCCGCGGGGACAGCCCGCTCTCCTCCGAGGGCTGCTCGCAGTGAGTGATTCTCAGAGGGGCGGTGTGCTCTTGATTTTGAGGGCATCTATTTAGCAAGATCTGCTGAGCTTCAGCCAATGTTTGCATCCTGCACAATTTGTACAACATTACCAGTCTCGAAACTGGCTGCATAGCCGAGCAACGAAGTCCAGCTGTTTCTTTTTCCTTTCACTTAAGGTTCCCTCTGTCAGATAAACTGACATTTTTCCTTCCACCGTATTCAATCCAAGCATAATTCTATTATGAAACATACACATTGAGGCGAACTTTGCAATGATTGTTTGCTTGATTATCAGCTTTCCCTTCCTAGCTCTTCACTCGCCTGGGTCGCAGTGACTGCCAGTGGCAGTGCTAACTGTCCCTGACTGTTAAGGACTCCAGTTGTGCTTAAGAAGTGTGGGAGGCTTCAAGTTCTAGAACAGTCGATACAAGAAGCCCCCATAGCTACTATTTACATTCATGCTGTTGACTGCTCTTAGCTACGTGCTTACTCAAACCTGCCAAATTCTACTATTTCTGTCGTCTTTCAGTACACAGAAGATCACCCAGTCTCACTCTTCCTCCCACCACTTCTCCAGTCATTATGAGAAAGTGGATTAATTACTGACAGAGACTTAGTTTATGGAATCACAGAATCACAGAATGTTAGGGTTGGAAGGGATCTCAACAGATCATCCAGTCCAAGCCCCCTGCCAGAGCAGGATCACCTAGAGCAGGTCACACAGGGACGTGTCCAGGCAGGTTTTGAAAGTCTCCAGAGAAGGAGACTCCACAACCTCCCTGGGCAGCCTGGGACAGTTCTGTCACCCTCACAGTGAAAAAGTTTTTCCTAATGTTTTTGCAGAACCTCCTATGTTCCAGTTTACATCCATTGCCCCTTGTCCTGTCACTGGATATCACTGAAAAGAGCCTAGCTCCATCCTCCTGACACCCTTTATATAGTTATAAACATGAATGAGGTCACCCCTCAGTCTCCTCTTTCTCCATGCTAAAGAGACCCGGCTCCTTCAGCCTTTCCTCGTAAGGGAGATGTTCCACTCCCTTCATCATCTTTGTGGCTCTGGAATATTCTTTAGCCTCTGTCATTCACCTGTGTTTCAGATGACCACCTGAACAGACACATCTTTCCAGGACACACATCTTCCTCAGTGCAGATTCTGGAATCCCTGGTCATTATACATATTTCCATCCCAGATAGCTTCTTCTTTTACAGAGTGGAGCAGATCAGGGGGCAGGGAGCAAAATGTTTGCCTCAGAAATCCTTTGGAAGCTGCCAGTCAAACCCAGAGTAGTTCTGCTGGATGTCACCATACTAGGGGGGCTTCTCTCCTTTCTCTCAGCTCAGTCGAAGGGACTCAGTAGGACATTCTCATCTCCTCATCTGCCCATCAAAGGAGATGCAGAGCTACTACATGCGAAGAAAGTCAACCTCCATCCATGGTCTGATCCAACTCTCATGCAAGTCGACAGTTCTTCTCTTACATCGATGGGACATGAATGCTGACACAGTTTTCTCCCTTTTCTCCGTGTCCTGGAGCTAGTGGATACACTACCCCACATTATGGGAGAAATCTTATTGGAGTGGGACTTGTGAGGGAAAGGACTGCTTGAAATGTTGCTGTCTGATTTTTCCTGGTCTTCCTTGTTCAAAAAGTCTTAGCCATTGAGTTCCATCCTTCCTCTCAATTTTCCACCCTCCCTGAAGACACACACCTTCCTGCCATGCAATCCACATGACAAAGTGCAAACACAGAGCAGGGATGAATCTCTAAAGCCTACAAACTCCTGCAATTCACTCTGAAGCAGCCCACTTAATCCTCTCTCCCTGTTAACAGATACTCATATGCCTGCCGCTGCCTTAATGTACTGGAGGTTTTGCCTTAAAAATGATGTTTTTCAGAATCTCTCCTTTCTTTAAAGCAATCTTACAATATATGGCAATGTTTTTGTTTTCCTTTTTAATTCACTTTCTGGGAATTTAACAGATCAGTGCAATACTTATGTGCCGTAATTGCCTAAACAGAAATGAGAGTTTGAACCACTCACAGGTCCTGCTGGAAGAAAAAACTTGGAAAACTGTGTGACATAAACACACATAAGCTTTCACAGCAGAATATAAATACTTAGTTTGGAATTACTGAGAGCTCTGCAAACTCTGGTGGGGGGTATAATTATCCCAGCTTTCATTGAATGAAGGGAATGAATGCACAAATTAAGGGTGTGGCCCAGCTCTCTTTATGCCATGTTAGCCATAGTGGGTTCCTCTCTGGCTGTCTTTTACCATCGTTAAAGGAAAGTTTCTACCCGGCCAGTTGAGACACTCCACCACACAATGTGCACATTCATAATCTATTTCTGGCTGAGCCAAAGGGGTTATTTTGAGTCACTGCTTTGTGAGCACGTTTGAGTCTCCTCTGAACACAGATCTTGACCCCAATTTACCTGTGGGATGAGGACTGTCCAGTGCAGGGATGGCAATAGATACAGACATGTCTTAAGCCACTACAGCAAGGTCTAGAAAAGCTCATTTTATGCCAGAATCAGTGCTTTATGTCCTGGCATCAATGAATCATTGTGAATGCACTCAGCATCAAACAGCGAGGTGCTAGCGTGCCCTTGCAGAGTACAAGTCTGCACACTCTTAACACCTGAGTCTTACTTTCTTGTAACACCAGGAAGAGATGGAAAAATAGGAAGGACCATGATACAGATCATTCATTACTGGTGGGATGAGAATGGAATCACACAGCCACAAAACTGAGAGATGGTTTTGGGAAAGACAAGAAATTTTAATGCTTCCTAGATCTCAGCTTTGTTTCTCTGATGAAAAGCTGGGAACTAATCTAACTTACAGTCTTTTTTTTTCAGTTGTGCATTTTAGACTACTTCTGCAGCAGCTCAGCTCATCTGGTTTTTGTCAAAGTTTCTAGATAGACACCATGGTTCTGCACATTGATATTTTTCTGCAAAGAAGGAAAATGGTGGTCCCTATAAATAATCATATCACGAGTGTGAACTTAATTAGAACTACTTCTGCAAGCAATAATTAATCTCTCCCAAACTGTTTTCAGTTAATTTCCTTTTTTTTACATTCAGATGAGATCCCAAGTTGTAACGATGGTAAGAGGTTTGCAGTGATCATTATCATGTAGGGAGATGATGGTTACTCACACAATTTATTTCACCTTAATTAATTGGCTCCAGTGCTGATGTCCTCATAGTCTCATTTAGAGCTTGAACAAGCCACAGTGAAGGGCAGCTTTCATGTGCGATGCTAGCTTCTAATGAACAGGGTTTTCAAACCTGGAAAGAAAGAGAGAGTCTGTTTAATAAAAAAGAAGAAAGAAGGAAAGGACAAAAGGTGAAAGAGAAAGGGAGATGTGCTCAGCCAGTGAAATTGTTATGTATGAACTCACATTGCAAGATGTTGGTGATCCCAAGGAAGACAAAGCCCTCAGAAAAAGGCTGAACCAAGTTTACAGCAAGTGACAGTACCCATTCAAGCAAAGGGATGAAACTGTGCCTTCAAAAGTGCACAAATGCCCTTGGTTATTATTTCTGAGTATTCAGAAATGGGAAGACAGGTGGTACCTTCAGGAAAAAGAGAAGACAGGATTTTCTTTTGTTTTAAGGGGTACATGTACGCGTGTTGCAATAGATGTTATCTCTTGACTTTAGTCAAACTTTTGAGTTCTCTGTTCCTGCAAGCAAGAGAGGACAATACCAGCCAGGTTTATGAAGCTCCAGTAAGTGCATGAGTGTTGGAAAACAACACCCAAGAGACAGTTAGCAATGGTTCATTGTCAAAATCGAGGATGTTATTAAGCTAGCGGCTCTGTTAGGATCTTGTTCTTGTGTGTTATTTTCAATTGGTTTATGTCTTGAGTGATGGAGAAGTGAACAGGTGTTAAGGTTGCAAACATTGCGTTAGGAGGGGCAGCAGTACTCTGGAGATGTAAAATTAGAATTTCAGATGAACATTGTGACTTGCAAAATTTGTCCAAAGTACAGAGGAGTTTGTCCTATAGAGAAAATTCACAGTGTTATAATCTTAAAAACACCAGATAAAGACCTACATTTAGAGAAGTCAGGAAGAACCAAAAGAGGAAAGTTTGTAAGAACATGAGTTGATTAGTCTAGGAAAAAAGTAAGGCTAATAATCTTTAAAAATGTCAGGCATTTTTGAGATGAAGGGAATAAACTGTTTTCCAAGATGCATGTTGTTGGGCTTTAATTGCAACAAGGGAGATTTGGGAAGTTCAGATGTTAGGAAACCTTTCTAATGGTAATCACCATCCTTGAGGAAGGTCTCTAAGACAGCCTGGATAAGCTGTTGTCAGGAGGATTGTAATTGGAGATGCAGGAAAGAGCAAGTAACTTCCCAAGATAATCCATTTACTATGAAATCCTGGCAGAGCATTTTCTAAGGCATACAAGTGCTCTGTCTGTGATTACTGTTTTATTGCTTTACTTCTGCAGCCTGTATTAAGATTGTGAGTTACTTTGCTGCTGCAATGTGATCTCATAGATCTGACAAGTCCAGATAACAATTCACAGATTGTGTTTGTGTGATAAACCTGACAAAGTTCACCTCAAGGCTTTTTCCTGCTTGGGAAATAGGTCAAAACTTTCACCTCAAGGTCTCCCTTTTATTTTCATAACAGCTCAACCTCCAGTGCTTTATAACACTTGGCAGTTAGAAGAAATTCACTATTTTAAAGAAGTCTCTGATGTCGAATCAGCACCTCGGACTGTGCCAGAGACAAGCTGCGAGCCTGAGCAGTTGAGACATCATGAAACAGAGCATACAGCACACGGTACTGATGAAATCTGGGTTACAAAACCCATGAGAATTGCATAAAAAAGCATCCCTCAAAAACAACCAAATAATCAGCATTGCTTCATTGGAGCTTTGCAGCTTATGGACCCTAATCCTCCTGCACATTAAAAATAACGAGTGAAGTATGATCCATACCAAAAACTTTCCTATAGCAATAACAATGGTTTATTCACCTCCTGTGTTTGTAATGAACTACTGAGGCTTTCATTAGCACAGTCACTGATGTGTCATGCCCAGCATTCCTGGCAGACTTGTTATTTTATGTAACACAATGTGAGTGGCAAAATAAAAAAAAAGGAAAAGAAAAATCGGTCAACCTCCCAGTGATGCACTGGGCACAGGAAACTCAAAAGGACAATTGTTGCTAAATATGTTCACTTAGAAAAAAAACCCCATAAAAATTGGAATTTAACCCTCAGTATTTTCTAGCATTGCTAGAGGCACCAGCCATTTCACAGGACAACTGATTTTAAATAACAGATATATGAGAAGTTTTGTTTGGAGAAAGATGTCAGATTTTCTTCCATTTTATGGAAAGGGAGTCATCCCCCCTTTCTCACAAAAAAATGGCTTGCTCCTAAAGTATGTTGATACTTGGTTAACATCCATTGGTACTAAAAGAGGGATATTGCTTGATATATTCATGCTGCTGCACGTTGTCTGATGTTAAGCAGCAGGGTATGTGGGGTCTCTCCAGCATAAGCTTGGGGAGAAGAAATGCCTCTATTTTGGAATGTGCCTTCAACCAAAAGATGATCCTGATGAAAGCAGATTTTTCTGTACCCTTTCTCTAGCACTAAATGGTGTGTGAGGTGGTGGTACAGACTTCATGGCCCTTAGTGCTGCCTCCTTTGGAGAGATGCTGCAGTCAATTTGGTGATAGAAGAGAATCAGGGTGAAAGAAAAATCTGGTTCCTGATGCAGACAGATTTAGCAGTTGTCTGGGAAATTCCCTCTTGTGTGCCTGTTGGAAGATAGTAATCTTTATTAGTTCATGTCCCAGAAGTGTCAAAAAAAGGGTAATAACAGTCCTTTCACCAACGTGGTTGGGAGCTGTTCAGCTGTCATGGCTGTAGAACTGGGATTTCCAGAGAAAGACAAGTGCTGACTCTGGAGCTAGGCAGGCTAAATCGTTGTGTAAATAGAGCCAGTGGAGTGTAGATGTCCAAAATCGAGGGCTATGATCACATTCTGGAAATGCACACCCTGTGCATTCAGAGGCAGACAAGGGACATCAGCTCAGTTGGAACAATTTTCATGGTAGGTGCCTAAGATTAGGGGAGGCAAATGTCACCTGCATAGCTTTGTTG
The DNA here is from genome assembly GCA_024605025.1 of Megaceryle maxima. Classification (NCBI taxonomy): domain Eukaryota; kingdom Metazoa; phylum Chordata; class Aves; order Coraciiformes; family Cerylidae; genus Megaceryle; species Megaceryle maxima. The sequence goes on from JANHGN010013919.1 coordinate 27,207, forward strand.
TACTTGTGATGAATAATTGTGCTGCTCTAATACATTTATCACTGCATTATATATGTTTTCAGGAGGTCCATAAGGGTCTTTTACTCTCAGAGGAGATAAAAACTTGAAGTTAAATTTGAAGCAAATTCTTCAAGGGTACTGATGAGTGATTTTCTATTCAGATGTCTTCAATTCCTCCTTCAAGAGAAAACAATTTTTTAATCATCTTCTCTATCTAGCTGAAGTAAATTGATCATTGATGTAAATATGTTTGCTTCTGCTGATACTGAATTTCAATCATTTAATTGTACAATCACAAATTATGTCCCTTCCTATATTCATTGATAAACTTTCCTCTTCTCTTGTCTTGTTAGAAAATCCATCAAAAGAGAATTATAACTAGGTGAACATGGAGGAAGGTACTGATATTTTTGGTTCCTAAGAAAAGAAAAAACTTGGTTAGTCTTTAGAACCCACTTTGATTTCACTGAATCATGAAATACCCAAATGAAAATTAATCATGTGAACTTTATGCCTTTGAATCTTGTTCATTAGAGGGTGACACATCGTCTTGGCTCCTTGCACAGCAGGTGATTCATGTGGTTGATAAATGACTGCTGATCCTCCCAGATGGGTTTCTGAGAATTCAGGTCCAGCTTAACAAAGCAATTTAAGTGTCAAGCTCTGTAAGAGGATATTACAGGCTCTGAGTTTACCATACAGGGAACAAAGTCAGCTGAGTAGCTAAGGAGGGACTTTTAAGCATTGGCATATGGAGCAAGTGGGTGCTTAGACTGGCTGACAGCACATGCTAAAGAGGGAGATGTGTCTGAAAGCTTCTCTCTTTCCTGGATTTAGGAGCATTAAGTCAGGGATTCAGTCTAACCCCCTCTCCCATTTCTTGGACACCTTACTCATGCTGTTAGGTGTCAGCTGTGCACAGGCACATTCCCAAATGCCTTTATGTTGACCCAACTGCCACCTTGCATGTTTTACATTAACAAAATGGATAGGTTCTCCTTTGAGTCAGAAAGTGAATTGAGCCAAGAATAAGGTCCTGAATATTGGTGTAAATCTGTTTAAGTCAGCAGCATTAGTCTTGTAGGAAACGCTGCCTCTGAGCTCCAGCTTTCCATATCAACAGCCTTGAACAGAATACATGGGGAAACGTTTCCATTCCAGCTGGCAGTGCTGGACTCCTTTCCATTTCTGAGATGTTGTGCCACATGGAATATATGGATCCTCTAGCTCTTTCCTGCTTCATGGCTTTGCTCTTCTCCAGGTTGGTGAGAATCAGTGGTGCCTCAGAGGGGTTAAAGTCTGTGGGCAGAAAGCAGGAATTGCTGCGGTCTCTGAAACTGTGAGTAATATGGTTTTGTTAGCAATTGCCACTTACCTACTAAAAGACTTGGCTGGCAGGGTCATAGGTTAAGTAATTCTTCTTAAGAATACTTGTAGTTTGCTGAAGTTCCCCTGGCTCTTCCAATCATTTGGCCACTGGACTGACATACATTACCTCTGCCCTTTGATTTTGTTCCTTCACCTAAGTAGAAAATTCCCAGAGAAGTCATATTAGCCAAGACCAAAGTCAAAGTTGCTGACATTTGTTCAAATAGTAGAGAGTTCCTGAGCACAAAACAAAGCCTAACACGTAAACAAATAATTCTTTTTTTTTCTTCCTTCTGACTGAAATGTTAAGTGAGGATTGTGCTACAGCCCTTCAAAACCTTATTTGTTTCAGACAAAAAACGAGTTACTCCTTGGATCTTGGCAACTAAATATCCAGTACTGTGAGCTTGATTTTTCACTCAGCTCTCTCTAGTGTAACTAAATTAGAGAGTTGTTGAAAGTAAACTGGTTTAAATCATCTGTGAAGAATCACCCCTCAGTTAAAAAGCTACTTTCTCCCTCTTGTTCCCATCAGATATGTTTTTCATTGCCTGTCCTAAACACTTACATAAGGTTGGCAGTTATCAGTCATGAGATGGTGGGAGATGGAAGTGACCTCTGGAGATCATCTCATCCAACCACCCTGCTCCATCAGGGTCACCTAGAGCAGGTTGCCCAGGACTGTGTCCAGGTGCCTTTTGAAAGTTTCCAGGGAAGGAGAGTCCACAACCTCTCTGGGCAGCCTGGGCCAGGGCTCCATCACCCTCAGTGGAAAGAAGTTTTTCCTTATGTTTAGGTGGAATTTCCTGTGTTCCAGTTTGTACCTCTTGCTTCTTGTCCTAACACTGGGCACTACTGAAAAGAGACTGACCCCATCCTCTTGATCCCTGCCCTTTAGATATTTATAAACATTTATGAGATATCTCTATTTCTAGATACATAATTCTGGAAAAAAAACAAACCCCACCCTCAAGTGTGATTTGTCACATAAGCTAAAATCATGCCTAGAAAAGCTGCACAAACCCCAGCTCATCCACCATGCAGGACACTGGATTTTGCCCTTTATTGGTTCCTGGTGGTTTATGGAGACTGGGTATTTATGAGATGGGCATCAGTTAGATCTGCATTGTGGTGGACATTTCTGAAGAGAGCCAACTGACATGTTGCTGCTCTACTCATGTCTTCTTTTTTCTCTTTCCTCACTACCTTTATATTGTTGATTTCATTTTTTATTTAATCATTTAAGATGTTTTTTTCTTCTGCCCGAATGACAATTTTACTGAGTTATTGTGGCATCACATTGCAAAATATGAAATGAGAGATGAGTAGTAGCTGTGAAAAGACCGATGGAGAGTCCCAGGATGAAAATATAAGCCCATTAACTAAACTCTCAAGGAGAGTAACCAACCTGCTGCTCTCAAGGCACATTTAAATTGTGTGTTGTTCACATATGCCACTGGTCAGACTAAAGGTTGTGCTGCGTGGTGCCCTCTCTCTGTCACAGGCCAGTCAAAGATACCTAGAGGAGACTGAGGAAATCAGGGGAGCATTTTGCAATACTTCCCCAACCTATTTTCCTAGCTTCTAGTAATTTTCCTTTCAGGGATTCTCACCTTATCAGTGCTGGTACAGAGGCTGTTTGGTCATCCAGATCCTATCTGTAGGAAGAAGTGAATAAAGAGGGAATTTCCTGTGGACACAGCTGAACATCTAGGCAGCTCCATCCCACAGGTGTCAAGCTGGGACACATGGAATCTCTTGTAATCTATTCATAGACCTCTGCTTTCCTTAGACCCCTGAGGTTTGTGATATATGCCCTGTGTCTTGGGCATCTGCTTGGTAAGACCAGAGAAGACAGTCACTTAAGATCTTCAAGCCTCAGAGTCTGTTTTCAGTAAATAAAAAGTTTCACTGAACAGAATGCAACTGGCATCAATTGTATCTTATATTAAAACTCCACTACATACCATGTTTGGCTAAATTTGATTTTCAATTTGTCTGTCACATGGTTCCTCATTGAAATCCCACTGTAATTAGAAGGGCAAACCCAGTAATTAATTTGTTCCCATTTCTTTGCTTATTCCTTTTTTCACTGGTACAGTCCTGTTGTGTATTATAAAACAGAAGGAAATAAAATGGGTTATATGGAAAATTAAGAACATCTGATGTCTAGAAAGAATAAGAATTTGGGGATGACAGGCTGCAGACATCTGGATTTTTTATTTAAACAGTCTTCAGCTTTGTATCTGAATCATCTTTTGAAAGCCAAATATATTTTAAACCCCCTTATTGACTGTCTAATTCTACCCAGGTGTGTATTTGATTTTATCTTCATCCTGACATATTACCCAAGTGAAAAAGCCTTGAATTAATTTAAGTACAGTTTAGAAGCTGACAAAGTAAGAAGGAGAAAAAAACAGAAGATAGAGAAGTAGGCTGATTTTAAACACCCATCTTTCAAAACTTGTGCCTGGGGAGTTAGTTTCTGCCTCTGGATTGGACTGCGTGTAGTCTGAAATCAAAGCAAACCCCCTGATTTACAGATGGCGATCCCAGCAGCTGTTAAAGCAGCAGAGACCTGATAACACAGGGGTTAATCTGAGGCATGGATACAAGTCCGGCTGTGATAAAAACAGAGGCGGTTAGACCTTTTGCTCCGAAAGACACTCTGGCACTGCAGGGAGATTCATTTTGTCTGCAAAATCAAGCATGTAATTTCCCTTCTCCTTTGCTCTCCCCTTCTGTCTCTGTCTCCGTCCAGTCCTGTGGCTCAGTGGCAGCAGCCAGTCTCCCTGGTGACAACCAGGACAGCTGACCTTCAGCAGAGTGGGTGTGAGATAAGCTTGCACTGCAGGATGTGGGCTAGGAAGCCCCCAAAGTGGCTTTTGCCCTGCTGGTCAGAAGGGGTGTTTGCAATCAAGCCTGGGGAAACTCTGAGACATCACTGTGCTTGAACAAAAAAAGTGAAGAAATGATGTACACTGAAAAAAAATATTAAAAAAAATCCAACCCCCCCAAATCATCTGTCTCTTAGCATCCAAACTGCATCTGTAGAAAGCTTCCCGTTTACTTGCAGTGTTTTGTCAGATTTACACAGAGATTAAAACTGATCCCTACCATCCATCACTTATCGGCAGCTCGTGTGAGCCTGTGTAAATACGTGTGTCGGTCCGTCCAGCCATCGCGCTTGGCATCGGAAACAAGTCCAAGCCTCTGCAGAGCCAGAAGAAGAGGCATTTCTACCTGTTTTCAAAGGAAACAGAGGTACTTCAGTCTCCAGAGCGTGGATTTAGTTGTCAGTTTTATTTACTACTTTCGGATGTGTTCTGCCACTGGTGAAGCTGAGCGTGAATAACTTACCAGCCGGCACAGATAACTTTGCTTTTTGTTTCAGTCGAGCTCAAGACAGAAGTCCTGTAAAAGCTTTCATTCCAATCCATGTGCTGAATGACGATACAGGAGTTAAAGAAGTGAGGGTAAAATTCCTGAGGCACTCCTAAAGACTTTTCCAAGAAGTTTAAAAAGCCTCTTAAAAACGGCAGCGGAGATCGAACAGTGTAAGGGGGGGGGGGGGGAAGGGAGAAAAAACTTTGGCAAGCATGCAGTGTCTTACATCAATCTAGCAGTCAGCATCTATGTAGATGTTCTTTCCTCCTTTTGTGCAACACCCCTTCCCTCCTACAGACCACCCAAAGCCCTATAAATAATCCAAGGACTGTATTTTTTCTCCAGATTTCTCTTCAGACCTCAAAGGAAAAATATCAGGCAAAGGAAGAGAGAGAGGGAGAAGGGAAAGTGAGGAGGGGAGAGAGAGAGAGAGGAAAGATGGCTAGTGAATTCAAAAAGAAAATGTTCTGGAGGGCAGTGGTGGCCGAGTTCCTTGCCATGAGCCTTTTTATTTTTATCAGCATTGGCTCAGCTCTGGGCTTTAGCTTCCCAGTGGTGGGCAACAAAACATCAACAAAGTCTCAGGACAATGTGAAGGTTTCGCTGGCTTTTGGGTTATCCATCGCTACCATGGCACAGAGCGTGGGCCACATCAGTGGTGCACACCTGAACCCAGCTGTGACCCTGGGCCTCCTGCTCAGCTGCCAGATCAGCATCTTCAAGGCACTCATGTACATCATTGCCCAGTGCCTGGGGGCAGTGGTGGCAACAGCTATTCTGTCGGGAGTCACCTCCTCTCTCCCAAACAACATGCTGGGGCTCAACTCAGTAAGTAGAAAATTTTAATTTAATTTTCAATACTTTTTTTTTTTTTTCTGAGTAGAAATGTAACACCTGTAATCTACTAAAGATGGGGGTGTCAGGGGGTAATGATGGTGGTGATGCTGATCTCAGGCAGCCAGCTGCTTATTGCAGCAGGGGATCCAATCCTGACTGAAACCAGGATGGATTTGTGCCCTAGGGACAGACCTTCCTCCCCACCCCTATTTTGAAGCTTTAGGACATTATGGTCATGATCAGATTTGCTTATGTTCAGTTTTGCACATCCAAGTTGCTGAAATGTGCCTTTTGTCACCAATCTAACACTGCAATCACTGGCAGTTGCATGATTTGTGTCCCTTTTGTGGTTCTCAGGTAACATGCTGACTGATGTGTGTGTACCAGCGTTGTTTTCACTTCTCTGATTATGGTTCTTTTCCAATACCTAATTAATGATTTGTGTAACCTGATGATGCCTTCAATGAAAAGCTATGGGAGCAGTCAGAGGTGTGTAGGAAGAGAAACCCTCTGACCAAAGGTGTGAGCATTACCTGTTGCATTAGGCAGAGTGCTCGGATCCTGCCTGACCCAGAATCCCAGCTGCATCTTCTATGTGCTTCTCCTTTTGCTGTGCAAAACTGGGAAAAACCTTTGAGTTCTCAGGTGTAGACTGGAGAAGGATGTGAGGCAGCTACTTTTAACAGGGATACAGGTTTCATGCCTCTCCCAGCCAGCTGCTCACATCATGCTGCATAAAAACTGCCCGGCCACAACTCCTCCTCCTCCAAATGTTGTCATTTTACTGTTGTCATTGCACCATAACAGAACAAAAAAAGGATAGATACACTTTTAAACTTGAAATCATCCCACTGTCAGAGGCAGAACTCCAGCTGCTGCAGTACACAGGGTGCTATAAATGGAGATTGCCTTCTAGTCACTTATTTCACCTGGTTCTGTTAAGTAAAATTATTCCACATCATTTCTATGGCTCATTTCTTGCAGAACATTCCTGACCACCTTGGAACTTGGGCTAATTTGAAATATTATATCCATTTAAAATCCCAGGGATATTTGGGACATAAAGCTACAAATACTGAATCTCTTCAGAAATCATTTAAGCAAAAGGGGAAGAAATGATCAAAAAGCTCAAATAAAGAGATTAAGTAATATGTTTTGCAAGCTGTGGCATTACAGTTTATTCAGAGAATGAGACAGTTTTTGAAAGCATAATAAAATCTGATATTAAGGAAGTGATTCCCAAGCACCTTAGTATCATCCACACTTGTGTTACTCTGTGGGTTGGCTGCTTACCTCCCTCATACCTGGTGCCTGCAGGTATTCCATGGTGCCACTGTTTCAGAAATCGTGATGGGTTAATCCAGACCATTTTGGAGAAGAAGAGTGAATAGTTTTATTAACTCCAGAAGGCTCTGGCTGTGTGTGTGATACATGATCTTCTCCCCTGAAACCACTGGCAGAGGGAACTGCTCAACCACATGGGACAGGGTACCCACCCAAGTGGTTTCCTCGAGAGGTCCAACTGCCATTAAACATGGGAGGTCTGGTTTCAGTAGCACTCATGTTTGGTCTTCCCCTTTTACTTCCCACAAAATGCTGAGGGCTGGCTCCTTCCTCTATCCCAATGCCCTGAAGCTGTCCATTTGTGAAGGGGGTACAGATGATCAACCTAAACTCTTCTTGCTCCTCAAAGACACTCTCAAAGTTCCAGACACGTCAATCAGAGCTTTGCACAAGGATGTTTCAGAAGAGAAGAGCCTGTGGGGATAGATGTAAAGATTAGGAAAGATGAGGACAGATCAGTGCCATCACTGATTTTAGTAAACCTAGGTGATTACTTTATGAATCTCAAAAAATTGCACATTATTGTGGAAGCCTTTTTCCACCCAGCCTTGAGGGACATCTCTGGAATACAATGAAATAAATTATTTTAAAGGAAATAAAATACAATGCAGGCAAAACCAGTGTGAGTCTCCATCATACAGATTTTATAAATCTGCAACCATTTCTGTCCCTGAATTAGTGGATAAAATAGTTCCTGAGCCCTGGTCTCAATGCTTATCATTGTCAAATACTCAGAATTTTGATTTTTTAATTTTCTTTTTCACATCCAGTTATAACTGTTCTGGATTGGACTGGAGGAGCCGTGGGGAGACTTCCCAGGGGATGGGGAGGGCAGCAGCTGTTCTTCTCCCTTGCAAGAGAGAACTAGAGAGGAAAGCAAGTCCATTCATTTCCAACTGACAAGCTTGGACTGTCTGAGGAGGGGAGGGCTGAGGGGGAAGTTGGGTCCGAGCCCAACGCAGGGAAGAACAGCAGAACCACTGTCCTTGTGCAGAGCAGATCACAACGGGGCACATCCTGAAACCACAGCCCAGCAGCAAGAACGTTCTGCCTCCTTCAGTAGATAGATGATAAGGAGAAACCACAGAGATTTGCTTTAATGCCATGCTTTTTAACCTGAGGACAAGGATGAGAGAGACAGAGCTGGCACCCCTGCCAGCTGCTTTGTCTTCCTGCCCTTCCTGTGGAAAATGAGGTGTAGATTCACTATGGAGAAAAAGAGTAGAAAGAGAGGGAGTGCTGTTTGTTTGACAAGGTTGGGTGCATGTCTTGGATGTGCATGACTGTGTCCTCTGTCCTCAGATTTATCCTGCCCAGCTGTAGGTCCTACACCGAGGGGCCAAGCAAAGAACCCATTTCCATAGGCTCCTCTCTAATTCACAGAGGAGACAGAGAGGTGCTTCAGCCTTTAGATCCATTGAGTTGTCCTCCAAAACTCTTCTTTGGCATGACAAGGGTTCAGGCTTGGGATCCTCTGCTAAGTATCCAACACGAAGTGAGATGAATCTGTGCTTTTCTTATTGTTCAAAAGGAAAAAGGGAAACACTGACAAATGAAGCATGAAAAACAGCCATAGAAGGTACAAGGCTGAAGAGAAGGAAAGGAGAAATCAAAAGCAGGATGCTCCCCTAAATGTTCAGTGTTAAGGTTTGTTTTATAATAAGACAAGACAAACACTCACATATTAAGAGTGAGATAAACTTTACTGAAGTGAATGGTAATATTTTTAGTTACTTTGGCTGGTTTCAAATAAGACATTCTGGACAATGTTCAGAGAGGTATTCAGATTACTGAAGCCTTTTAAGACACTTAACTTCCTATATGCTTCAGTAGTAGTGTGGGTGCCAAAGTACAAAATTCAGGAATTGGAAAAACTAAGAAAGGATTATGCAGTGCATTTGTTGTTCCAAAAATTTAATATTTTTTCCTTACATCATCTTGTATCTGGTTTTTTTTGTTTTGTTTTGTTTTGTTTTGTTTTTTGGTTGTTTTTTTTTTTCCCCAGCAACTGAATTACTACATTACAATTTCCATTAGGTAAACTAAGAATAGAGAATACCTAATCCAAAATGCACTCATCTGCCAGCATATCTGGCTATTGTCTGGTGAGGACAGATCTGTAGTTTGGATAATGGAAGAAACTATTCATCACGGGCAGTTAATGACCAACAAAGAGCTAAAGCAGGAAAGACGGGTGAGAGGAGACTTTTGTACTGTAAGGTAACACAATATTTGTGGTTTGGCAATGATTATGTTAAGAATTTTTATCAAGCTTTTAAAAACATGCTGAGAAAATGTGTTTAGCTCATTTCATGAATGTATATTTTCTTTTTTTTTTTTTTTTCTTTTTTTTCTTTTTGGTGAAAATGAGCAGAGTTTGTGAAAGATGCAGATACTGCTTTACAATTTTGTAATTTCTGTAGTTTGGCATGCTGATCAGAATGCCAGGAGATGTGCCCCTTCAGTCTCGAGGCTACTATTTGGAAACTATTTGAAAACTCTGCCTTCAAGTTTATAATGAAAGATGTTATTTGAAAAGCTGTAAGTGGATCAAAAATTGTAGGCAAGGAAACGGACCCAAAGGTAGTGTTGCTCAGGGTAGATAAAGAGAAAAGAAAACCAACCAAGAATAACAAATAGAAGGAGTTGGTTCTAAAAAACACTCAGTGGACTGATAAATGTTGTTTGTATTACTGAAGAACTTTCTGGAAAAGCCAGAAGAGATCTGTGGTTAGTGGATTCAGAGTGTTGTGGCATTTTCTTAAGACAGGTGAATAGTCATACAGATAGCACTCCTGGAGCGTGGCAACTTACTTGTTGCTGGAATGCCCTTTGCATTTCCAGGGTGAATGGCTGTGTCTCTGCCACTGCTGCTCAGCAGAGTGTCCCCAAAGTTGGAACAACTGTGACAGAAAAATTGGTTCACATAAGGGGGCAATGCCATTTGGTGGCAAACACACAGTGGCCAATTCCAAATCCTTTCTCAAATGCAGGGAGAAAGAAGCCCTTTGCTGTCCTTGATCTCGCATACCAGGGCAGTATCTGTGACTTTGAGACACCTTCCACCCTCCCCAAAGTCGCACTACAGAATGAGTCCCCTTTCCATAAGTAATCCTGATTAGCTGGATCATGGTTTGGCAGCAGCAGCACAGCAGCTTTCAACCCCTGTACTGGAGATGGCTCTTTTTTCTGTGCGAAGTGTCCCCCAGCTACAGCCTTATTCTACTGCTTGGGAAAGCTGAAGGCTGGACAATCTCTTGTGTCCAAGAGGCTGGAGCATAGAATAGGGCATATGATGTGGGGATCCTTTGATTCTGTAGATGGTTCCTTTTGTCTCTAGGACATCAGTGCTGGTGATTTTTCTCCCAACAGATTTCCAAGACACAGAGACCTCTAGTGCAAACATAAAATTTCCTCTGTACTGGATGTCCCCTTTGATAAAGTTGAGACCTCCCACAACTTTAGTGGCATGGGTGGGGTCAGTACAGGTGGTTTTATCCTGGTATTTCTCATTCTCCAATCCTTTAGAAAGTTCCCTCAGAGGGGATCACAGACAGGAAGCACCAGACTCCCCACATTTGGTCCAAACCTGTGCACCAGTGGTGGCCCTCTGACCATGGGGAGCAGGACTTGCATGGCTGGCCGTGATGACTCAGTGTTTACTTTGTGATTTCCCTATCTCTTTGTGCCCGCGCCCTGTGAGTCTGTTCTCCTCCAGCCTCAAATAAAACAAAGTTGGGTTGAGTTGGAAGAACTTCCAAAATAAACTGAGAGCTTGACAGTATGAGTGGTCAATTGAGTAAGTGATGCTGCTTTTCCTCTGAGTCAGTATGGAAAATTGCAGTTCCAGAGGTGCTGCTGGATGGACGAGACATGCAGCTGAGTTCCTGACCTCTAGAGCTTATTAAAAGTCCTTGGATGCCTTTTCTCAGTGAAGATTATATGGTGTGTATTTCTCAAGTTTCAATGCAGTGAACTTCATTCTCCTTGCCCACTGCCTTCTGCCCTCCCTGTTTTTGGTTCAATGTAGACTTCTCCTGCCAACCTTGACTGTGCTGGGACATCTGCATGCTTAAGCACTTGAGCTCGGACAAGAGACCAGAAGTCGCTGCATTTTTAGAGCGAGCAAAATGGTTCCTGTACATGAGTTCAGGGTTTTTATTTCTTAACAAAGAACACCACAACAATAGCTCATTATTCAATTCCAATTTTGCAGCAGGAGCCTTTTATGGCATGCCAGCATTGTATTGAATCACACCAGGCTGGGGAGGTGGAACACAGGAAAGGCACCTGCTCAAAACTGGTCATAGTCTTGGCCGCTTTCTAATGTGTTCACACAGTGACAGCAGAAGCATCTGGGCTGAGATGTAAACCTGATGGTTATCACCCATCCTCCAGAACGTCTGGGGGGGCTTATAGCTCTAATCCTTATCTCAGAAATTATTTCTTATTTCCATTTCTATGAAGATTTGCTCAGTGATTCTGCTCTGTCATCATATAGCCTTGCTGTGAGCTTTTGGTGAACTCTCAAGGATGCAGCAGTGTGGTCATTTCTGGCACATGGCAAGGCCCTCAGTGATCATCCACCTGCAGGCCAGTCCTTTGGTGCTGGAATAGAATGGTTCAAATGGGTTTTATACCATGAGTTGGGTCCACATCCAGAGGATCCAAGTGCGTTGTTTGAAGAATGCAAGCCTCAGATTAAAGGTCCTCTTTAAATAGCAGTGATTAGTGATTAAAATTGATTAAAGAAGTGCATAGAAGGTTATAAAATAATGGGTTGCAATGGACCTAAAAACATTATTCATTTGGTAGAATGGCTGATCTTGACATTCAAATGGAGCCATGCTGTGGGGTTTTTTTGGATAATTAATTTTTTCTGTGTTTGACCAGCTGTCAAACTAAGTAAGATTAAATATGAATATAAGGAAATTCATTTTGCTACCACCCTTCCTGACTGGTGAATAAACAGTTAAAATTGTTTTCCTTTCCTTAGCATTCTATGTATTATGCCCTAAGTATTTGGATATTTCATGTGTATGTGTGTGCACACCTCCACACACACTCACATGCCAGAGACAAATAGAAAGATTCTTCAGATGAGGTGAACTCAAATTTCATTTCCTAATTTAAATCACCTCAAAATCATAAAAAAATAAATCAATCTATTAGTGGGTGCTGATTCTAAATCAAGAACCACAGCCTGAGATATGAGAATGAATATTAAGAATCTCTTCTGGTTAAATGGGTGCAATGATAAAAAGAACATCCAAATCATTGTAGCAGGGCTCGTGTGCTTTAGCAGATGATGTAAACCTTCAGGTGAGTCAAGAATGGCATTTCTTTAATCAGAGGATCCTACAAAACATCACTACATGGGCTGTATATACACTCCTTTAAGAGAAGCATTTTTAAAGCAAGGATACTAAACCACATCACAAGCACTACAGGAATTTTAAAAAAAGCCCTTGAAAAATTTCCTGTTTGTCTCAAGAGGAAATTGCCTGTTTTCTTTAGAGCAGTAGTACACTTTTGCTTATTTTGTCCATCCTCTAGCTTAATTGAGAGAATTCAATAACAGGCAGATCGTTACCTGGTATCACAGTTGGAAATGTCAAAGAGATCTTAATTCTTAGAAAAATCTCCCTTAAAGAGTTAAGGAAAACAGCCCAAACTTTTGTGCTTTTTCTCAGCTTCACAGATACCAAAATACCTGAATGATATTTGTCTGCATTTCTCAGTTTCTGTATTTCCCTGTCTTTAAACCATTGTCTCTTTATTACAAACATGCAGAGTCAGAGGCACCCTTTTCACTGTGGGCTGATATGGTACCTGGCACAATGAGACATCATGGTCTGTGGCTGTGCTCCTCAGTGCCTCCAGAATAATATTAATACCGATGTCATGGAGCCAGTGAATGCCTCCTGGAGGTTTCTCTGGCCTGGCTGGGAGCAGCACGTGGTCCTGTGTACTTACTAATGTACAACCTGATGGGAAAGTACTGCTCTTTCTGTCATCCAGAGCCAAAGCTAGTGCTGGTGTTTAACTGCTGCGACTCCAGTGCAGTCAGTGAGATCTGAGGGTAAGGCACAGCATTACTCCGTTAAATCAAACATACAGGGCCTGACAGGCATCCTGGAGGAAATGCAATAAACAGCAGGAGGGCAAGAAAGGGTTCTGAAATCTCTGCAAGGGGTATGTTTCTCTTTTGGCATTTGAGGACCAGAAAGAAGCAAAGAAATCATTTTACTTTCCTGGTAGAGCTCTGTGCATCCTCTGTCCAGGAACAACTGAGAGGTACCACAAAAAACCAAACTTTTCAAGATTCTGGGCACTAATTCTGCTGAGAGACCTGGGGCTTTTTAGTCTGGAGGGGAGAAGACTGAGAGGGGGTTTAATTAATGTCTATAAATACATGAGGGCTGGGTGTCAAGAAGGCAGGGACAACCTCTTTTCACTTGTGCCTTGTGATAGGAGGAGAGGAAATGGATTCAAGCTTGAATACAGGAAGTTCCACCTCAACATGAGGAAGAACTTCTTTACTGTAAGAGTTGTGGAGCATTGGAATAGACTCCTCAAGAGGTTGTGGAGTCTCCTTCTCTGGAGACTTTCAGGACCTGTCTGGATACATTTCTGTGTGATCTGCTCTAGTTCTGTCCTACTCTGGCAGGGGGGTTGGACTCAATGATCTTTGGAGGTCCATTCCAACCCCTAACATTCCGTGATTCTGTAATTCTTTTCCAAGTGAAGTCAACAAACGCTTTCAAAGCTGAACTGTGGCATGTGCTTCCTTGCACATATATCTACACAACTTCTCCTGAAGTTAATGATGACTGTATTTGGATTGAGGAATTAATAAAGTTGTTTGTCCCCTTTTCCTTCCTTTGATAAGACTTCTTTCTTGATCAACAAGGTGGAGGAATGAAGGAATTGGTACCGTTCCTCTTGTTCCTGAAATCCACTACGTATGTTCAGAGATGATTTGTAAATCCATGGATATGCCAAATCTTCAATGATCTGCACAAGACTGTATGAACTACCTCAGACTTGGAAAGTTTGAAAAGTTCACAGCTTTGCTGGAGTGTTTTTCTGGAAGTATAAAATAAATATCATTTTGGTGCCTTTCCCAGCAACCATACTGTGAGGTTTCTGCAAATCCTGATAGTTATTCCAGTAATAACATAGAAAGGAAGATTCTGTTAGGCTCAAAATTCAGTTATGTCCAAAATTCCACATTGAAAGACCATCTCCTTCTGGCCTGACAGTACAGGAGATCATAAATAGCTCTGTGGTATAAATGAGTGCTTCAAAAGTGTTACTGAAAATGAACTATTTACTTGGGTTTGCTGGGTAAAGACAAAAAAAAACCCCAACTCACCATTCCTCATCCTCTGAATAGAAGTTGTTTATTTCTCAGCACCAAGATTTAAAAAAATAAAAATGTTTCCCCAAAGCAACTTTCCCAGAGACACATCAAAAAGTAAAAGTGTAAATGAGACAAATGACCTATCTCTACCTATCTGTGCTAAATGCAAGTCTTAAAAGACGAATCGACTTTTCTTGTCTGCCACTGGCCTCACATGTAAACTTTTTGTGCTCCAGTTTAATATAAATGAAGCAATCACTCTTCTCTTCATGGCATACCAGGCTGCTGCAACACAAAGCCCTCGCTAGTTTCTCATCAGCCTGAAGACAGGGTGGGAGGAGGGAGTTCAGTTCCTGGAGGGTGTCTGCTGTCCAAAGAATGGAAAATATGATTTCTGCTTTGGGAATTGAATGAGTCCCCTTTAGAGCTCTTAAGGCTGTATTTATAGGAAGGATAATCTAGCAGAGGACAATATGTTTTGTCCCTAGGTTCTGCTGAATGCTTCTATTGTTGATTTAGGATACGATCCAAAGCTAATTCTTTGCCTCATAAGCAGCTGTTTCTGAGTGCTCCTGTCATATAATTCTGAGTGAAACTCTTTAGATCTTTGCCCGTCTCCACTTATTAAGAAATGAGACTTTTGTACTCTCTGAATCCCTAGCATGCAAATAATGGGTATAGAAACATTCATTTCAGAGTAATGCTGTTAAATAGCAAGGAGAGGAGAGAATAACTGTAGTTAAATAGCTGGGGATACAGTCTCTGAATACATTTTGACTGTGAGTTAAAAGAAAGTTTATAGCTATGGAGATCTGGGACAGATTTCAGCAGAAGAAAGGTACGTTACCAAGACGGAAGTTATCACGTTATTTTCATGACAGAGTTGGAGCTCAAAGAGTGAGAAATGCCAGACAAAATGACAGGCCAGATAGTGGAAGATGGTTTTGAAGGAAGGGGGAGGTTAATTCCTGAAATTACATTTTAAGAACATTGCATTAAAAGAACTTTGCCCAGCTAAACACTTAAATGATAGTTATTATAAAGCAACATTATTAATATTTCCAGCATGGGGATGAATAAGAGACCATGAACCATTTAAACTAATATGAAGAGTTTTCCTTATTAAGAAAAATCAAAGAAGGGAAAGTTTAAGCTACAGGAAGAAAACACAGTAAGCCAGTGAGAATTTGATTGAATAAAATGCTAAAATTCTGCCGTGACAGAACTAAGCTAATAATTTGGAATACTGAAAACCTGGTCAAAGTTGTTAGCTGTTTATCAGAATTCAGCATAGAAGAAAAGAGGTCTGTCTGATATGCAGACATTACTTATTGCAGAACAGCTCCTTAAAATGCTAGATTTTGTGTGGACAGGAGAACATAATTCTTTTCCCAATATGAATATTAAAAAAACTTTACTAAAAGGTAATATGCTTTTAGTCAGTCCACAATACACTTCTTATTATGTGCCAGGCAAGCTATAGCTGGGGTTCTGCAAAAGCTGTCTTACCTAGAGGATGGCTGGGATCTGCAAAGAAGAGAAGTCCCAGCCATCAGTGATGTGGTATGTGTCACTGAATTGATGTGGCTTAACTTGTGTCTCCTTATAAAAAAAATCAGCCAGCACAGCTTGCAGTGAAGTGTTTCATAAGAACAGAGAAAGTTGGCATTCCCCTACTGAAAAAAAGACTTCTGCATTTCCAGAGGCCTATCATTTTTCAGGAACAATAAGAAACTAATCCCTGTTATATGAAAGTAAGCTGTACCCTAGAAGATCCAATCCATGGCTAAAGGTTTGTTGGATGAGATGGAGCATAGCACCGCATGATGAAACCACCTTGCATAACAAACTGTCTTATCCACATAAGGGGAAACAGGTTTTGAACTTGATATACTTTTACTCCTAATGAGAAAAATATGAAGCCACTAGTGAAGTACAGCATTGGGTTTACCTTGGGCCAGTTTAATTTCCTGTCCCCATTTCTTTTCTGAAGGCAGAGAACTAATAAATATCCTGCTCTAAAAAAAATAAAAATAAGATATTAAAAAAAAAAAAAAAAAAAAAAGAAAAAAAAGGAAAGAAAGCATACCATT
>JANHGN010013921.1:0-59597 GCA_024605025.1 Megaceryle maxima
AGGTGAGGTCTCACCAGCGCAGAGTAGAGGGGGAGCAGAACCTCCCTCGATCTGCTGGACACGCTCTTCTTAATGCATCCCAGAATACCACTGGCCTTCCTGGCCACAAGGGCACATTGCTGTTCCACGGAGAACTTGTTGTCTACCAGGACTCTTAAGTTCTTCTCTACAGGGCTGTTCTCCAGCACATCACCTCCCAGTCTGTACTGGTGTCATTTAATACTTTATTTATTGTGGTCGATAGACTACATCCACTGGTCTCCCTGCATCTATCCATCCAGTTACAACATCATAAAGGCTGTTTGATTAGTCAAGCATGACTTCCCCTTGGTAAATCCCTGCTGACTACTGATAACCTTCTTCTCTTCTATGTGCCTAGAGATGACCTGCAGAATGAGCCTCTCCATTATTTTTCCAGGGATGGAGGTGAGGCTGACACCTTCTGATGGAGATGAGTGCAAGAGTTCATCTCCGAGATTGGGTGCAGTTTGGTTGTCTGTCGTTGTCTATGAAGATTAAGCAGAGCAGATTTCAGCGTAGGCTGTCTTGGCCTGCTGCAGACCCTGGAAATGTACTCAAGTTGAGAATCCCGATGAAGTCTGTGCTGCCGCTCTTACAATGATGTCTCCTGTACTGGCTGAAGTGAGGCTGATGTGCCTATCCACGCCTCAGTTGTGCCGCTGGCGGCAGGGTGGGCATCACTGAACTGTGTCCTTATGGCTCTAGGTAGCCAGCACAAGGACCTGTGTTCCTTCTAAAGCATTTCATTTGGAGAAGTAGTACCTGAGGGAGCATTTTGAAGCTGTGAGAACTGACAAGCAGAAGGGAAAGGAAAGCTGGGGAGCCCCAGCTCAGGTTTGGTATCCAAACCCTCACATAGGCTGTGCTTGAATCCTCTCTTGCAGAGGCCACTGATACCACAGGGACTCTGCACCGTAATTGCTCCCCTCTCTCCTGGGCTGTCAGACGCCTTCTATTACAGCCCTGCATTCAAAAATAGCAGGGCAGTAAGTCAAAATCATAAACTAACCATAATAAAATTAATGCTTCTGTGAAAGTGCATTGCCAGCGCTGAGCTTTTGGGAAGGGTGATGTTGCCAGAAAGCCACTGGGTGCTGGCAGCTCCTGTGTGCTGGCTGGCCAGCACCTTTGGAGCTGGACTGGCCTTTTGTTAAAGATGTAGCTTCCCTCTTCATAGGGAGGAACAAAGAGAAGGTGTTGGGTGAGGAGGAAGAGGATTGGTTGCTCTCCAAACTTTGCGTGTGGCTAGGATGAAGATGGAGCTGAAAGACTTGAGTCTGTTTCCTGCTGCCCCTTTTCTCAGGGAATGTGATGATGGGAAGGATGATGGGGCCCAGAGGAGAGCAGAGGACAGACTGATGGACTTTGTCAGTGCCAGCTTGTCCCTGTGTTGACTCAGGATGCCCAATTGCTTGCAGTAATCATTCTTGGCCTGGTTTAGAAGGGATTTCCCCCAACCTCCCCTTGAGAAGCAGCTGATGCTGGAAGGAATAGATGCAGCACTGGCTTGTGCTTGATGCCCTCTTGTCACTGACTGTTTCTGTGGTTGCTGCTCTTGGATATCTCCATGAGCATCTGTGACTCCAAGAACTGTCTGCAGCAGGTGGGTATGCTTGGTAACAAGTCTCAGGAACTAAATTTTACTGTCTTCAGAAAATATTTAGAAACAATTTCAAGTGTAAGTCGTTCATGTTTGCAGCTTCAGCAGTGTTTTGCAGGACAGTTGACTATTCACAGGAAAAGGCAATGATGAAGGTAATGAGAAGTGGGTGGTTAAGTGGCATGGAAGATAGCTGTTTATTAAGCAGGCTTTTGTGGGTTTTCTGTGTCACCTTGCTCTTGCCTATCAATGAAGGTTCCTGCATGGTAGCAGAAACATTGGAATGCAAAAATTCCGTTATAAAGAGGAACCATGGTCTCGAAGCCCAGGAGACTGGAGAAGCCAGTTAAATGCTATATTTTCTGCTGTAGAAAGAGCATTGCCATGGAGCTGACTGCGATGAGAGGCCCTTGCTGGCAGCAGAGGACTGTCACGATGGAAGGTTGTCAGGGATAACCGGCTGCTGTGCATCTCTGGAGGAGGAGTGTTAGTGAAATATGATTTCTGTGACAGCCATAATCAGTGTCTGGATTCAGTTGGGAATTTGCAGATTCTGCAACTGTCTGAACATACTTTGTGTGCAGCCCAGCCCGCTGGTGGTTATTTAGGTTTGCAATTCTAGTAGTTTTTCCCGGTCTCCTTTAGAGTGTGCCTGAGCCAGCAATGAAACACAGCATAAAGCTCCTACATTTTGTAAAATACAGCTACTTACTGTCAGGCTCTGCAAGGCAAAGATCAAATTTCACTTTCTTATTTCCAGAAGGAGATGAAGAAGGAAAGATAGATCATTCCTTTCTACTGAAATCTGTAAATTCTGTAAAGCCAAGGTTTTCTGCCCCTTCCTGAAGGGAAGAGGAAATTCTTTCCAGGTGTCCTTCCTGCCATGCTTTGTCTGCACAAGCCACATCTTCAGCACATAGCAAAGCTGTGAGTATTTAGCCTTTTGCCTGAACTCCTTGTGTGCAGGGCAAAATAATACTTTTTTTTCCACGTTCCTTGCCAATCATAGCAATATCTATTCTGCTGAGTTAGGTAAGGAAAAAGACTGGAACACAGGCTGAGTTAGAAGTGACACAACTGTCTTTCAGGAGCGACTGTCTTTATTCTTCCTAAAACACGACCTGTGGGGCCCCTGGCATGCCCTGGACCTTGCCTGCAGCGCTTTGAGCCGCCATGCTCTGGGATGGTTGTGTAAAGGCCGGGGTACTGCCCGTGCTGTAAACTGGTCACCTCAAGATGAACGCCTCTGAGAAAACACGTCGGGGTAGTATCAGCTCTGGTTCAAGCTTGAACAAGGCGTGTGTGCCCCTGGCTGAACTTCTTTCTAAACGAATGTCAGGAGAGCTCATCCAAAACACAGAGTGCCTCCCTGGCTGCCTGCCCACATGCCTTCCTAGCCCAGAGTGATTTCTGTGTTTGGATTGTGCTGGCAGCCGCAGGGCTCCTGTCAGAGATGAGATCACAACTGTGTGCGCTTCAGTTGCGAGGGTCCCTGTGCTTGTGCTTGTGCTGCAGGTTTGGCTGGAAGTGCAAATCTGTGCAACCCTTCCTCTGGAGAAACCATCATAGGGCACGTCAGTGTGGAGTGAGATCATCAGAACATGTGCAGCTGATTAGTTGTGGGCCAGGTTCTCCTTCTGGTTACCTTGTCAGGCATCCAGAGGCCTTCCACAGCTGTGTGGACTTCCCTCAGGTTCACACTGATGCAGCCAGTCCCCGAGGTGGAGCTGGAGTCGAGCTCGTGCTCCATGGTGAGCGCAGCTTTTCCTCACCACAGTGCCCGAGCTGGACCTCACGTCCAGGACATCAGCAGTCTGCACACTCCAGCATGTGGCTGCGCTGTGCCGCATCCTCGCAGAATGAATGCTGCTGCCCTGCTGGTGCCCAGCTCGGTCGTTGCAATTGTTCCTGGAGCAAGCTGAGTTGCTCTTCCAACTGTGAACAGCCTCCTCAGTCCCACTGCAGCTGCTTGACCCCCGAGAGAGAGGAGCCTGTGCATGGCCTTTTTGGAGCACGTTGGGGTCTGTATTCTTCCTCAGTGCAGGCACAGCTGGTGTCCTGGTATGTGCCAGGCCCTGGGAGACATCTCTGACTGCTAAGGGTACATGTGTTGAGCAGGAACTGTTCAGACTGCACGATAAGGTTCTGGAAAAAGTATTTTTCTGACTTGATGCTGGCAACAGCTTCAGTGCCTGTACCAAAATCCTGGACTAGCCTAGCATATAGCAAGCAGAAGTGCCTTGTTTCTGTACTGCCATGTATGTTCAGGAAGCAGTGAATGATATTTCTGTGGTACGGAATGGTTTCTCAATTAATTTACTGTTCTTCAGTGTCCATCTCGCTTGTGATCAGTCCAGTGCATTTTTAACATAAATGTTCACTTAGCTGATAAACAGCTCTTAAATGTGGGTTGGGCCTGATTCAGACTCCACTGAGGAATTGTGGCATGTCTGTCTCTTTAGTTATGTGATGGAGTGAACTATTGACAAAAGTGCCTTGTTAGATGTGCTACATCCTATATTTGCATGGAGAAGGCCAGGAGAACAACAGGAAAAGAGTGTATCCACTAAGAAGGGGCTGTAGGGACAATAAAGAAGCCAGAAGCACTGGCCCTTTGCTTACAGAGAATGTGAATCTTTCTGACCCTTACCTGTACAGGCTGGAGAGATGTTGTGTAGGAGGTGGTAGAAGGATGTTTGTCATTGCTGATTTTGTCCCTGTGGTCAGATCTGAGCTGTCTGGCTTCTGTTGTGTGGCAGTATCCCATGCTGAACCTTCTCTTGGCTTGGTGTGGTTCAGTCCATCCTGGAAGGCTTCATGAGATACCAGCTCATTGAAGACTGGCTGAAGTCCTGTAGACCATCTTTCCTGCATGTCTCATGTGATGGGCTGGTCTGTTACTGCCCCATTCCACTTCTCAGTCACAGCCTGAGCTTCATGTGAGTGTGCACATAAATATTGTGCACGTGTGATTTTTTTTTTTTTCCTTACAATTGTTTATAGTTTTTAAGAGAATTTGAGAAGTGTATGTGGTGAAGTGAGGCTCTTCTGTTAAGCTAATGTGCTTGCAGAATGTAATTTATATTGGGTTCTGATTGCTGTAGCACATCTTTGGGAAAAGAGAAAGCACACCCAGACCTTTCATACTGCAAAGTGCAACTGGATCTTGCTGGGTCTGACTGTTCTTCTGAGCAGTATCTTAACTGCTGCCAAGAAACCCCTTCTATTTACCCTTCTACTCATGTGCTGTTAGTTCCTTGGGTGCACGGCAGTGGGCTGTTGGGTGCTGCTCCTGTTCTATGCAGAATTTAGCTTTGCATGGGTTGCCATTCATAGCAGTGATCCTTTTTCACTGCATTGAAGTGGGTTTCAGGTGTTTTAAAATAGTTCTCATAGGGCCAACTCTGTCTCTTCTCACTGAAAAATCTGAAGTGATCATCACCTAGTCACTTCTTCATTATCTTAAGTCTCAGATGTCTGCTAAGGATCAAATTAATTCATCAACTGCAGCTTGAGGGAGTCCAGAGCAGTTTCTCTGCCAGTGGCATTTGTGTGGGACTCAGCCATATGAAGAGGTGGTCAGTCCCTGGGGCTGCCAGATTTTTCAGAAAGGAACAAAATAACTGCGGTTGTAAGATATTCAGAATTTTATGTTTGCAAATATTCTGGAAGATGAGGACAGGATATAAATGCCTCACAAATGAGAACTGGAAAGAGTCTTCAGGCTAAAGCTATTTGTCATGCATGAAAACATTGACTAAGATGGCAGAAACTGCCTGTGGAGGCAAAAGCAGGAAAGTAGCACTTGCTGTGGTAAGCAACAGAGCTTTGGAGAAAACGAGCAGAGAATGTATTTGTTTCTCTGCTTTGCTATTTTGTGACCCTTTTCCTCTTCTGTAGTGAAGCCCCTGCTTCCAAATAATTTATTACATGGTTGTCTGCCAGAAGTGGATTATCTGCTGCCTGCAGCAATGCGAACAGGAAAGACTGAGAGGAGAATATACCTTATTCCTCATAGCTTTATCCCATCTGACTGGAGTTCCAGAGGTAAGGAACAGGCTGAGGAGGGCTTTGCTAATTGATAATCTGTATTAGTGGTTAATGCAGTCACTGCTAATAGAAGTGCAGGAATGACAACTTTAGGATGTGGCCACTGCTATTAAACAACAAATAGCTTTCACTTGAGCTCTTTCAAGAGAAGAGATTGGAAGTGACATGAAGGCTTATGTTAAGAAATTAGTGTCTCTCTGTTACTAATACCACAGGAACATCAAGAGACTACAGCCCTTTGAATGAGCACCGTGTATATGTATTGCGGAGATGGTAGCTTTGCAGGAGTGTCCTCCTATTCTTGTGTCCAAGAAAACCCTAGTATCTTATAAAAAAGATCAAGCAGTGAGAAGATGAATGGGTGACTGTGGTACATCTATATTCATAAACATTTTTAGTGTATGAGATTACTTCTTCACTCTTGTTTCTCCATTATGCCTTCTGGTTTTTCTTTGGGGTTCTTTTAGAAGTTTTCAGTCCTGGAGGTACTTTCAAGGAATTGAAACAAGCTGGTTTTTGATTCAACCTCTGCGTGAGAAACAGCTTTCCAAATCCCATGACACTTTAAACAGGATTTACAAACAACAGAATGGTTGATCAGGCTGCTAACCACTCAAGCAAAAGACTGCTCCCAGCCTCTGCTCTCCAAAGAGCTGAGAGACCAGTGTCAGTTCCTAGGAACTCAGTGGGAAATCACCTGCAGAAACCAGAAACTGGTAAAAAGATCAGGCCATTGCAGTTCATGGACTGGATACTTTCATGAGGAAAGAGTCACTTTTCCTTTGAAATTTGTTGTCTAATCTGAGCCCTTGTGTGCAGCCTGGCATCCCAGAGCCTTCTTGCTGGTCTCAGTCTGGGTTTTTAACATGTATTTTCATTACTACTGGGCAGGGGGGGGAAAGCTGCCAAGAGTTACTCTCTGCCCAATGTGCAGCTTCAGCCCACAGTCTGCCAGTCCTGTGCTGTCAGAAATGTCCAGATGCACTGCTGGTTGGCTTGGCAGAAGCTTCCTGACTGGCAGCTGAGGTGGTGGAGGGTCCCAGCAGATATCCCAGGATCAGCCAGGAGATGAGCTGGTGGAGGAGGAGGAGGCTCCAAAAGGTGTCCCAGTGCATGTGGCAGATCATACAGTGTTGAGACTCTCTGTGGCTTGAGAGTATATTGTTTTATAAGGCGTGCCCATTGCGCCAAAAGCAGTGTTGTCATCTTCAGGACTGTGCAGAATAAAAGAGTTTGCTTGCTTCACCAGGAGACCAGCACTAATACTTCACTGGCTTTTTGAGGAGGCGTTTGCAGATCCTGGTCTGTGTTTTTTGGAATCATTGCTGGCTTTGTACAGGACTTGAAGGTGATCTGATTTATAGAACTGAAACCTCAATGTTGGCCACTGACTATGGGGATGTAGCTGAGCAGATCAGGGTAGCACAGGTGTGAGGAATCCCTCTGCAGAAGCTGCTGAAGAAGGGCTGTGAAGCAGCCAGCACAGAGTTAGGTGAGGGAGGGAGAGATTGGTTTTCCAGATTTCCTAACAGGACAGAAGCTCGACTTCTTTCCCCCTACTGCCCTTGAAGTCTCAGGTTCTGCAGGTGTTGTGATTTCAGCTTAATGAGAACTTGTGAGAGATTTGACTCCATCTGTAGAATGTTTTCCTGGACACTCTTTGCAGCATTGTTCAATTGACATGTCTTTGTCCGGCCCAGATGTTTGGCTCCGTTGCTGGGCATACAGAGTTACAGACATACACTTCCTAGTTCATATTGTTCCTGTGTATACTTAGGCTTCAAACAGCTGGTCTTTCTGGGGCCTCTTGATTAACCCCTGGGACTCAAAAATCTGGCCAGTGATGTAGGTATACCTCGAAACCCCATTAAAAAGGATGGTGCTATCCTTTGCTTCATTGATTTCAGCATCTCATTGCAGATGGCAGCCTTGCTTAGTTAGGGATTCGGGGCAAACTTCCTCATACCCTGGAGGAAGGCCAAGTACCAGCTGCTAGGAAAACACATGCCGTTTGAGTTTGAGGATTTGGGGTCTTCTAGGGCACTAGCACTTCCTTACATCTTAGGGTGAATAACCTGCATGGCTGAGAGGATGAGTTCAGTGAGGTGAGCAATCATAGTGCTTGAGCATCAAGTATTTGGATTTGTGTAAGAAAGAATTCTTTGCCTTTCTCTTTCTGTCTTTAGCAGCTCTTTTTAGAGAAAGTCATCCTGACTAGATTCATACAGGTCTGTCCAGTTCAAACACAATAGGATCAAGCAGAACAAAGGGAAATCTGACCAGTGCAGGAAATTTGGGAATGCGCTAAAAGGCCATATGCTTTGTTTTGTTTGGACTTGTGGTTCAGAAGGGAAATGTAATACTTCCTGAGGATCTCCTTTAAATGTCCCCACTTGACCTCCACAGCGCATGGATTTCAGCTGAAAGAAACACAGTCTTCTGGTTTTACTTACCTCTCACAGTATCTTCAGACCCTAGCACTCTGCAGGCTGTACCTGCTCGCAGTAAAAGAAATGAAGCAGAAAACTTGTGCAAGAGCTGCAGTTCAGGGAGCAGCACTCTTTGGGCTTTCAGAAGGCCCACCCCAGCCAAGGCTTTCCCATACTTGCGTTTCCAGTGGAGCATTGTCCAGCTTTATGAGCAGGAGTAGCGTCAGGATTGATGCAGGTCAGCACACACTGAAGGAGTTAGAGAGGAGCTGCTTTGCCTGCACAAAGAGCTGCTGCTCTGGGCTCTCTGAGATCCAAGTTTGTAATGTGCTGGCTTATTCTTCCAGAACTGACTGACCAGGGCATGAGTCACTCCTCAGGGTCACCCCCTCAGAGAAGCTTGTGGTTTTAAGTAAGGGATTCTTTTCTTACATCATCACTAAAAATGTCAAGTCAGCCATCCTCCCTAAAGTGATTTCACACAGGAGCCTTTTAGACTATGTCCAGAAAGGTACCAACCTTTGGATACTTGGAGTAGTTATGTGAGCCCCAGGTGATGCTTAGACTTGATGCTGAGGTCTACTTTGTAGCATTCCTGGGCTGGTGTATTTTGTGTGACTTTCTTTTCTTTGTTGCATGAGAATTCAGCGCTTCAGAGCCCACCCCAGAAAAGGATGCTCTTCCTGGGCGTCCGGCCTTTTCAGAGAGTGGTGTTGTACCATTTGCACAGTCAACGTGAACAGCCCTTTCAGTGTGAGTGACAAGCAGTTTTAAGAAATAGGTATTGGTATGGACTAGTTGCAGCTGCTTCTTTCCAGCAAAACCCTGCTAAGTTGGCCAAAAACGTTTGTGGTTCTGTTAAGGGAGTGACTTGGGTTTGGTTTTATGAGGTTTCTAGGCAAGCCTGGACACTGAGCTGCTAAGCGATAAATGGAGGAGAGTGAGATTTTTCCACTGGAGCAGAGTTATTTTGATCTCCAAATGAGCAGGTGAAAGTCAGTGTTCCCTTTGAAGCCTTTGGTTCCAGAAAGGTGATCAACTGAACAATGTGACAGTCAAGCCGTGGTGCTGCTGACGTTTGCCTGGATTCACATAATTTGCATGATTCTTTTGCTGTGAAGCGGGAAGAATGATCAGCCCTCTAGACCATTGACATTTCCCTGAACAAGTGAGGAGAGAGGGCTTGGAGCTGATTGTAAGCACAGCCCATTTCAGCCTCTGTCATGAGCAGCAAATCCTTGACACCTGCAGAGATACAGGTTTAATCCATTAATCAGGAGGGGACTGGAGCTGTCTCTTCCTGATGTGTATGTTGAGTATTTTCTATTGTGTCATTAAATCCCGGTTATTCCCCTTCAATTAGCAGTAGTTACAAAGTCCCTTCCAGACAGTCAGATGCTAGTGCTGCTGTTCCCTGGCTTTGGCCTCTTTGGGGTTTGCCTTTTGGTAGTTTCTATGTAAAAGACTGAGACCTTCAACAAATACATTGGAATTATCAGGAATATTGATTCCAGTGTATTTTTTTTTCCCCAGGAAATAGTTACGTAAAAGCAAAGCTGGCATTCTTTCTGTGTACTGATAGTGTACATGAGGAGAGTATTTCCTGCTGCTTCCTTTCTTATTTTCAAGAGCATGCCACATAAAGGGCCAGGCTGGATGTGGTCCTGGCACATCAGCCTCGCCTTTGATGGGAGAGGGAAGGGCAATTTTGAATGTCAGTGGGGTGCATACTGTGTTTGGGTGTGAAACTTGGATTAGTGTATAAATCAGTAGATCTCCAAGCCTAGTTGTGGAATACTGGTGGATTCTGAAGAAATGATAAAGGGGCTTAATTGAAGTGGAGGTAAAGTGCAATTTACAGCCACTAGATCACTTTGGTAGGTCCTGAAAGTACTCATCCCTTGTTAGCCTACTGTTCTGCCTGTGCACACAGTAGTTACACAGCCCACACCTGTAAAGCAAACAGAGCTTACGCAAAAAGAACTTAAATGCTTAGGCAGGGCTACATTGCTGTAAGCTAACCTCTGTGCTTCTTGCACAGAGAAGATACAGTGATACTCTTTATGTCGAAGCCAGCAGAACTCATCTTAATGCTTTCAAATTTCAGTGTTTCTTTGTGTGTGTGTGTTCAGAAGCAATCTGCTGAAGCTGCCTTCCCCTCACCACCCTCAAAATACACTCAATGAATGAGGAAAGCTTTCTGTATTCAAGACCAAGAGCTGCTTCTCAAGAATAGCGTCCTGCTGCCTGTCCTGAGCACAGATGTTAGGAATATGCATGGCTGATCTTTTGGAAAGAGCTCCACTGCATCCTGTGGGATCAGGCACTGCTGTTACCCCACGCCCAGAGGGAGAATGGAAGTGGAGAGAAGCAGCACGCAAGAGCATGCTCCAGTCAGGCTTTGAATTTCACAAATCTTTAGTCCATGCCAATTTTTTCCCTACGTTGGCTGTAAAAGCTCAATCTCTGATCAATTCTAATTGCTGTCTGTGTTTGAGGATTAATGCTACATTATAGTGAGATTGATATCAGAGCAGAGCATTTTTACTGTGCCCATTTTACATGCTCAATGTGTCTTCTCATTTAAGGAGACTGCACAATGTGTAAAAGAATTGTTTAAATGTAACATAATTGGAAATGACCATTCTCTGGCAAGGGTGAAATATCTGAGAAATGCGTCTCTCCAAGTCACCAGGTCCCTATTAGGTGTCATTCTGTGAGACACATCTGCTTAACATCAGACTCTTTACCTTATTCAGCTGAAAAACCGAAGCTGGCTGTTCCTTCCAAGAAAAAGAGAGCAATTAGAAACCTTTGTCAGAGCTCCCTTCTGTGCCTCAGCTCAGTGGCAGAAGAATCTGCTTTCTATTAAAGTGATAAATAGCATAATTGGAGGTGTAAGTAACCCCCACTGTAAAATTTGTCTTTGTCAGATAAATAAAGCATTGATTTTCTTTGTTTGCTGATGCAAAACCTCACTGGTATGAAGCTGAAGTCTCCCATCACCCTGCTACCAAGCAGAGGTTTGTGCTAGCACAGCTGGAGTCTGTTTCACATGCATCACTCTTGTCCTCTCAGTGCAAGGTTTTGACTCTTCTGCCAGTGCCCATGGGAATACCCCTGCCCCACTGGCCTGATGTGTGAGCCGCTTGCAGCTCCTGGCGGATCCTATTATGTGGAGGATTTTATTAAGTATACAGTGATGAATTTATCTTCTGGAATCCTATTACTAACCCCCTGAAGTGAGTCATTGGTGTCCCCCAGCAGATGTAATCACCAAATTGTTCCTAAACACCACGTTAATGTCAGGCTCTGCAGTCTTTCCACTGATTGCCCCCATGAGCACATAAAGAGTACGGATAGTTATCTTGCTGGAGAAGAGATGCTGCCCCAGGGAAGCCAGAAGTGCCATAGGCTCTGCTCATGCAGGCTCCAAGATGATTGAGAAGTGTTTCTCTCAGAGCATTTGGATCAGTTAACAGTGGAAGCTGCTGCAGAATAAACCACGTGGGGAGTGCTGGTATGAAGGCCATGTCCAAGGGTAGGGGGTGGCCTTCCTGCCTTTGGCTGGCTGTGTGAGCAACAGCCGAGCCTCTGGGAACAGCCCCATCTTTCTAATCAAGTTGGGCTATTTCTTGGCAGCCCTTTACCCATGATTTTCCGTTTCTCTTTTTGTCTCCTCTACTTACTTGTCTTTTGTACTTCTGTTGTTCTCCTCCCACATCCTGGTTTGGATGATCTGGCCTTGGGCACTCAGAAATGTAAGCCAAGTCTTTTTGCACACCCTGAGAATGGTTGCCAAGCTTGTATCCACCATTCTGGATCTTGACTGTGAGACTGAGAATACTGTTGGGCAAAGGGATTAGGAGCCCTGAGAATAAGCATTTCCAGTCACACAAACTTATTATGATCTGCTTCCCAGTCTAGAAGGCTTCCTAACAATCTCTTCCCATGTACAGCATGAGCAGTGCCTGCATCTGTCAAGTTTCTTTTGTGCACAGAAAGTCTTAGATCTGCTGCTTTTCATTTGTGCCTCTTTTCCCTAGTCATAGCCCATTGACATCATCTGAGTCTCTGTCTAGATGGCTCTTTGCCATAGCTCATCTTATTCAGCAATCTGCACGCATAAATGTCCACTGTTTTTTTTTAGCAGCCCCAGGAGACACCATTTTTCACTGACTCCTTGTTTTCCAGAAAGACTATTCCATTTCTTTGCAGTTATATTGGAAGTGCTGGTGGTGGCCTGTCTTTCAGAATCGAGGCTGCTGAATCCGTTGTTCTGATGGCGTTGTGCTGGGTTTTAACTTCGCCCAGAGGGGCCTCCCAGTCTGTTCCATGCAGCAGTGAGGGTGCTGTTCACGAGCAAGACAAAGGGAGCTCCTGGAATGGGCCCCATGCAGGATTTTGGTCTGGGTTTGTGCAAGTTGCCTGCATGTATCTATTTTTTCCTTTTTTTTTTTTTTTTTTTTTCCTAGTGAGATTGCAGATGACTGAATACTATATATATATATTAATCTTCATGAAGATTTGTGTAAAAATGGATTAAAATTCATGGCAAAAGTTTTCATGTTGGTTTTGTAGCAGCCTCAAAACGGGCCCCCTTAGACCCTCTTTTAGATAAGAGCCTTTCCTCGCTGCTGTCAGCCAAAAAGTTACTTCAGTGTGCTGCTCAAGAGCCCGTCAGGACCAAACCACCATGACGCTGCAGCAAGTCTGACCAAGCTGCAGTGGGGCCCCCTCCAGCCCTACCTGCTGCTGTGTGCACGGCCGGCAGTGCCGGGAGGGGCTGGGACCTCTGCCAGCACCTGCCCTCCGGGAGTGCGGAGCTGTGGCCGGCTGCCGTCCTGCTGCGCTGAGTCCCTTCCTGAGGTGCTGCTGTCCTGCCAGGTCCAGCTGGTGCTGTGGAGTGTTCCATGGGGAGGAAGAGTTGCAGGAGAGCAGAGTGAGGAGGAGGCAGCAGCACTCTCTTGGGGGCCCTGCAGAGGAAGTTTTTAGAGTGGATATAGCTTTGGTCCCTGATATTCTGAGCCAAGTACCTGTGCTTCTGCAGAGGCTGGAAATCATTTCTTTCTGGAGGGTTTAGCTGGTTTTCACACCACTGATGGTGCTTGCTGTTGGATAAACACCTCCTAAGCCTAAGAAACCATTTGGCCATGTGACAGCCTGTTAGGTATCTTTGTCCCCAGCCCCTCGCTATGTCACTGAAGAGTGGGTGCTAGCTGCTTCCCTCTCTGGTCTGTGGCAATTACAGCAGCAAAAGTGACTAATTTCTAGTTCATTATAGCACATATTGGCAGCATGAAATGCAGGGCTGCTCTCACCATCTGTGGGACTCAGCCCACAGCTCTCCCATCCTTCTGTCATCTGGAGTGGTACCCGGGCCTTGCAGGGATGCTGCAGGGCTTCCAGACGGCAACTGAAGCTCTGCCACTGCTGTTCTCACATCGCCCCTTGCCTTGAATGAAGTTCATCTGCACCACTAAGTGAAAAAAAATTAAGACATTTTGAATTCTGGCAGTTACTCCACTATAATTAAGCTGCCTGAAAGGATGCCTCAGGGAGAGCAAATGCAGCTTGGCTATTTACAGAGCTGGCCAAGGGAGAGCTTCCTTATAACTCCTCTGTCTTATGACCTATAAATTGTGTTTAATAGCTAATCTGTCACCTCAGGTTCTTGTATCAGAAAAGATGGTTTCCCTATTAATTTGAATCAGCACAGCATTATTTACAGTTCCTCAGTGTGGAAATACTGCTCTGTTAATGCTGCTGATCACAAAAATAATTTATCACCTGTGCTCTCTGCCTCTTGCTCTGGCCCACAGGTCTTCCTGACTTAGCATTACTCTTCTAATCATGATATAATTTTAGTAAGAATAATCTTCAGGAAGGTTTCTCCTGCCACTGTTTTTGAAAGTCATGAAAGGCTCATTTTTTCAGGGATGCAATTTCGATAGCAAAATGTGGTTCCAGCTGAGGGGTGCTGAGCCAGCTTTCCTTGTAAAGATGAGATTTTTTTAGTCTACTTTCTTTTCGTATCTGATCTCTAGATAATGTGGCAGGGAAGAGGTTAATCATTTGCCTTGGAGAAGGGAGTTAAAATCCTGCACCTGGGTGCTTTTGATGTTGTGCCTAGGGTTATTGCACCCAGAATGGTAAGGCACACTTGCTCCTTCAACCAAAAGCACCAGTATCAGCTGCATTAGGCCATGCAAGTCATAGCAAGAGGGAAGAAGCAAAATAGAATTATGGCACACAGGTGCCTCCAGTTGTTGAGCTTAGAAAGCAGGAACAGAGAGAGCATGGCTTTCTTCTGATGCTGGAATGGCTGATGGGATCCCACCTACTTGCAGCCTGGTGGTGTGGTCAAGCTGCTCTTCCCCTGGCCACACCACTTAGTGCAAAGATCTTGTCTGTTGGGAGATAGGAAATTTGGACAGGTGACTGGGGAGCTCAGAATCCGCTGTGTGACCAGGAACGCTAGCCTGAGGATGCACAGCTGAAGGTGGGAAGAGGGTGAGGCTGCCTCTTCCTTGGTGGCACAGGGTTATGCCATTTAGAAGAGCAAGAAGTGTCCTGAGATGCTGCGTCACCATCTCGGGTGGAAGGGTGGACTGGATCTTTCCTGAGCCAGGGTGCTAGGGAGGGGTGAGACCGATCTCTCTGCAGGCGCTCAACCTGGCTGCTCTGTTCTGGAGGTTTGGAAAGTTGGCTGTTGTGGAATTGGGTCACAGCAGCAGCTGGGTAGCAGAGGAAATGCAGATGCAGGGACTGTGGAGGACTCGGGGTCAGGGCTTTGGAGTGCACAGCCGTGCTGAGGCAGCAGATGCACATTAGGCAGAAGGAGCACAGCCCTGCTCTTGGCTCCCTGCCCTGCTCTCTGGCTGTGTGCGCTCTGGCTCTGCTGGGTGGAGGGCAGGCTGGCGTCCTGGTAGATGCAGTGAGCAAAAGAGTTTGAATTTTGGATAATTTGTCTTGTTAAATACAGCTGTTTCTTGGTGGTAAGAACTCAGGTTTTCAAATAGCTGTATTTATTTAAGATGTCCCCAGGGGACAGAGGCTTCAGCTGCTGAAATACTGTTGTCTTTGCTGAAGTCCCAAGGTTGTTTGGGGCTCAGTAACAAAACGATGCTGTGCTAGAAGGACCCTGATGCTGCACAGTAAGAACTATGCTTTTTGGAGCGTGGTGTGACTGGCCAAGCAGAAGTATGTGAAGATATTGGTGACTGCACATTGGCCTGCTGATTCTGCAAGATAAGCAGCAGGGGCATCTCCCTCCTCCCAGCTGAGTGACAGTGTGTAAGTATTCCAGCACCAGGAAAACTTAGAGCTCAACAGCTGTATAGCCTGAGAAGAAGAGACTGCAGAGTCCTCATGGTGGCTCAGCCCGCTGCGTGGTTATGTCAGGTTACGTGTTCTGATGCTGGTCTCCAGCAGTGCCTTGGCATCAGCCTGCAGGATCTCAGGAATTTTGCTTTGACATGAACTTATTGGGTTGAGGCGGGGACAAGGGAAGCACTTGTTTGCAAAGTTCTCTGCAAGTGAATTTCATTATTTGTCTGCTTTTTTAAGAGCTGCCATGCACGGTGTTGTTGCTCTGTTAGCAGGACTTGGTGTAGATGTTAAAGCAGTCATGAGGTGTGGCTGCCTCCAGGGGAGGCTTCGCTGCTCTGTCAGACAGCTCAGGCTGATCCTGGAGTGCAGTTTCCTGCAGCAGTCACTTTCCTTGTTTCCTCAAAGGCTCTGCATCTTTGTAGTGCCGTCCTTCCCTCTACCAGGTGCACACACACACACCGTACACTTCAGAGAAAGAGGTCATCCTAGCCCTGTTCTCCTGAGTCAGCCCCCTTCCTTCTGCCTCTGCCCGAGTTGCCCAGGGGATATAGAAGAAGTGCAGAGAGCAGGTATTCTAGTTGGTAGTCACATTGTTTATCCAGAACGGCCTTCTGTGGCTTTGATTTCTAGGACTGGTGCCATCTGACTTGTTTCCATGTCTGCTTGTACTTATTTTTTCTCTCTTATCCCTGCAGGCAGCATCCTCAGCACTGAGCAGTCTGGGCCATGTATACACAGCCATTGGGGACTACCCAAATGCACTGGCTAGCCACAAGCAGTGTGTCCTCCTTGCAAAGCAGTCCAAAGATGAGCTCTCTGAGGCACGGGAGCTGGGCAACATGGGAGCGGTGTACATTGCCATGGGGGATTTTGAAAATGCAGTGCAGTGTCATGAACAACATCTTAAGATCGCCAAGGATCTGGGGAACAAGCGGGAGGAAGCTCGAGCCTACAGCAACCTTGGCAGCGCTTACCACTACCGGAGAAACTTTGACAAAGCCATGTCCTACCACAACTATGTGTTGGAGTTGGCCCAGGAGCTGGCTGAGAAAGCTATTGAGATGCGAGCTTATGCTGGCTTGGGCCATGCAGCTAGATGTATGCAGGACCTGGAGAGGGCCAAGCAGTACCACGAAGAACAGTTGCACATCGCTGAGAGCCTGCAGGACAGAGCTGCTGAAGGCAGAGCCTCCTCCAATCTAGGTAAGGCCCTGACATGGAGCAGAATTTGTCAGGGAATGCCGTGACTATCAGAACTGCTGCCAGGATGCAGGAGGTTTGTTTTGTGCTATCTTCATAGTTACTTTGGTGTCACCAGGCTGTCTTCATAAATTAAAGACACTTGGCAGATTGTGTTGATGTCACCTATCCCATGTTCAGTTATTAACCTGCTCAGAAAGACACCAGAAAGCACAGGCTTATGGCAGGAAGTGAAATTAAAAGGTTGAAGAACTGTTCAGGTGTCAGAAATGAACATAAGTCTTGCACTAAGGCAAGAAGTGAGGTGGTTTATTACCTGGATGTTTCTTTGGATCTTGTCAGCTGGATATGTCAATATATTGCTGCCTTGTAAGTTAGGAGACATAAGGGTCAAAGTAATAGCATGTAGGAGTCTCACTTTCTTCTAAGGAGAGACACTAGCATCCTGCTTGCAGTTTGGGAAGGGATGAATTATATCAAAATGAAGTCCATTCCTGCTGCTTCTTCACAGCACCAGACATGGAAGCGACCAAAGACGCATTTCGTCTCTGCCATGGGATGGAGTGTTTGCACTGCTGCTGTTCCAGCTGTTGTTTAGGATGTGTTCTCAGCTGGCTGGGAGTGGCAGAACGGGGCTGTTGCTGGTATAACAAAATGTGTTTGCTGCCAGCCCGTGAAGCTCAGTGCTTGCAGGCTGCCCCACACTGTAAATTAGCTTCTGTTTCTGCTTGGCAGTTGGCACTTGGTTCATTTGTAGATGCTAATTGTACTCTGATGTTATCAACAGCAGGTAATTGAAAAGGGCTTGATGAATTACTTAATTTCTCATAATAGCTAAGTCTTCAGGAGCTGAATGAAGAAGATATGGTGAACTGGAGAAAACAAAACAGTCCTAGCTTTCTAATTAGTGTTGTGAATCTCCTTTACACAAATTAGGGGCAAAAGTGCGAGTCGAAATAGGTTTGTGAAGCAAAAGCACTGGTGGCATGCTTAGCATTGGAGAGCAGTGAGCATCGATAACGGTGCTGTTAGTGTGACAGAACACCCAGCAGGCAGGAGGGTAGGGGGTGAAGCTTGGCATCTGGCTTCCTTCAACACGTATGTCGGGGCTTTTGCAGAGAACAGCAGCAGATGCATCTAGCAAAGCACAAAGTACAGCCCCCATCTCTGCTGCCAGTGTGGGACTGGTCCTGGAGAGATGTGGAAACATGAGGGATCCACTGGCCTGTGACAGGGATAGAGGAAATCCAGGAAACTGAGGAACTGCCATCTGGGGAAACAGAAGCTGTCATTTGCTTTTGTTTCTCTTCCCTAGGTCAGTGTGGTTGGTGACAAGGTGTCTTAGGTTTCTGTATTGTCTCTACCTGGTTTTGTGAGCCCTTTGCCACTGGCCAGACCTCAGCTCTTTTGCTAGAAGAAAACGCTTAATATGTCTTCTGATAGCCTGTGTGCTCAATGCAGTCTGTCTGTGTTCTGCTCAGCATTGTAAAAAAAACCCCAACAAACTGTTAGAGAAATTGAGACAAGCTGGTCTTAGCGACTCGCTGCAAGGGCTGATATCGCTGTGGTTGCTTTACCTTGTGCCAGAATGAAACAAGCTCTGCTGTGAAAGGAAGCAACTTGCTATTGTTCCTAAACCTTCATGGTACTCACAGTTTAAATTGTCTCACCATTTTGCTGGCTCAAAATCAGTCAAGCTGGGACTAGAAAATTCATCTTAATGTAATTATTAATCTTACAGCAGCTTTGGTTTTATTGATACTTCCAGCACGTAATTCCAGAAATTTTTGTTAGAAGAGGAAAAAAAAGGAAAGTGTTTTGGTGCAGCAGAGAATGTTTTTCTTGTGTTGGATTTAAGCCTAAATATAACTTTCAGTTGGTATGCTGACTCAGCCACTCCACACTTTGTATTAGAATAGTTTTTGTAGCTTCTGAGGGCAGGATCTCACGTTTCAGCTGTTATTGGGCTATATTTTTATGTCGTCTCTGATAGAGTCAAGTTATACTGGAGAAAGAGAACATGCAGTTCTTGTTGAGAAAGTCTGTTGCTGTTGTTTAAAATGCACCCAGTACCAATTAAAAAGTCACATCTTAATTGTCTCTTTCATCTAATCTACATGCAAAACAAAACCTCATCAAAATAACCACGATGACAGGCAAAGAGATGTATCTAAATGTCTGTTTCCAAGCCAGCACGTTAGAGTTGGCCTCTTTGCTGAAGCAACAGAAATTTTCTGTTTGCATTTCACTGATTTAGATGGAAAGCTCTCTGAAGTGTGCTATCTAACTCTGAGCAAGAGAGACCCGGAATATAACACAGCCCAGCTGCTGTAGTGCTCTGCAGGGAGATAGAACGCGCGCTGTGACTCGGTAAGCAGAAGGTAATGGACTGAGGGAAGTGACAAGTTATCAAGCCCTTCACAACAAGGAGATGTGGAGTTTAGCCAGAAGTCTCATATTGTCAACCTTTGCAAAGCAGATGGTATTTCCAAGTGCCAGGCTGGCTTTCCAGCCTCTAAGGGTGCCCCTCTTCAGGGTTCCCACTGTGATGGAGAGAGGACGCTTCAGATTACTAGTAAAACTCAGTTTACCATCTCTCCCTTGGTGCTCAGCATCTCTTTGCAGTTACAAGAGAACTTCTATGCCTTTTGTCATGTGCTTGGCATGCTGTCTGAAGGTTCCGGGTGTTTTCTTCAGAAGTATTTTTGCAACTAGGGTCAAAAAATGGTGGTTATGTTTGGCTGGCTGTTCCCTGATTGCCAAAGGACTAGCTACCTTGCCCAAGACCTCTTTCCTACATCTCTTGCTGAAGAGTGGGCTGGCACGTGGTTCTCCCACCACAGGGGTGAGCTTCAGAACCACTTCTGCTCTGTTTCAACTTTCAGCGTGTTCTTATTTCGTTCCAAAAGAGCAGGCTCAGTCAAGAGCAGTGTTCCCTCAGTCTGAGCTGGAGGCCGTGGTGCAGCTGCGACCCTGTCATGACGCAGAGGTTTGTTCTGGACTGGCTAATGCTCATGGGAGAATGGAGGTCCCTTTGACTTCTGCTGTAACCACCTGCTGGGGTCCAGCACAGGAGCTGCAAAGAC
The DNA here is from genome assembly GCA_024605025.1 of Megaceryle maxima. Classification (NCBI taxonomy): domain Eukaryota; kingdom Metazoa; phylum Chordata; class Aves; order Coraciiformes; family Cerylidae; genus Megaceryle; species Megaceryle maxima. The sequence goes on from JANHGN010013921.1 coordinate 19,719, forward strand.
TGTTCTGATGTTAGTCTGACACTTTCACGGTACTGATTTGTTGCCTCCATTGGAAAAATTGGTGGTTTGCGTAGGCAGGATGCAACTTCTGTGGTTACTTTGCTGGTGTCGTACACAGGTTTCTAGCCAGTTCTGACTGTATTCCTCATTAAGGAAAGAAAGCTTGTGAATTAATGTAAGTTGTGCCACTTTTGTCCTTTACACCACATAAGGCAGTAAAGGCTATCTCTGGCCATCTCCTCTCATGTCTGCTGGGTTCTTGTCTTGGTCTGTTCTGCTGTATCCTTCATGTGCCATTCCAGAATGTAGTCTAGCTGCCTGGCCAGAAGACTGCCTTTTACTTTGAAATCAATAATTATAGCTGTAAGAATGAGTCAGAATGCTGATGTTTTGACGTGACAGTGTGTTTCTCGATCCTTCTTCCTTAAGTGCCACAACAGATGGGGTGACTGCTTGAGCAAAATAATGTGACAGCAGGCTCCATGTGTGAAGAGACCACAGCTTTGTTCTCTGTTATGCTACTTGGTTTTGTCCTGGGTATCTCCTGGTAAACATTTGCTCACTGTTTTTCTCCTTTCTTGGCAGTAAAGAGGCTGACTAAAACATTTAGAGCTGTGAAGGCTTCATCTCCCATCCATCTACGAACCTCATTTTTGTCTGTTGAGGAATGCACAAAGAGAGAATATATTTGGTAGGTGATGATTTTGGAGTCTGAGTCAGAACCTTTCCTTCCTGGGACATCCTTTGTAATTACCCCTGGCAAATGATGGAAACATACCAGGAGGTGCTGTGTGGGGTCTCTTACCAGGTTTCTCTTTTCCCAGGACCAACCTTAAATTTTTAGATTAAATTCTGGGAAATTGCTTGAGCAGGGCTTGTGACAGAAGGCAGCCTTTTTGGTGGGCATAGTGTCCAGGGTAAAACTCCATCCATAACCTTTCCAGAGAATGGCAGCACTGTCTGTCTCAGTAACCTGTTGTCCTAACTTTTAGTATGAATTTTACTTCCCTGGCTGCCATTTGGTTTTCAAAGCCATGCTCTGTGTATGACTTGCCATCTTCCACTCCCACTTCCTTGTTTTTCATGTGGGAGAGGAGAGGTTGATGTCTTGGGCAGGAATTCCATTATCTCCAGCCTCAGATACTCCTTTTCTTATCTGTTCTCAAGTATAGTATGAAGTGGCAGTGGGAGAGAGTCTGGGTTGGGTCAGCATCCCCGACACTCTTCCTCCATTGTTATTTTCTCCATGCTCAGGGAGAGAGGTAGTTACAGTGAGCGCAGGACTTCTCACTATCATCCTCATCTTTCATCCACCACTCCTGTGGACACAGCATCTGAGTTGTCAATGGTATTTTAATGGTGCACTGACTTGTCTTGTTCCTCTCAATGGAGTTTCTTCAGGGTGCTTAAGCTTTGAGGCTGAGCTATGGCATCCTGTCTACTCACTAGGGCCTCCTAAATGACCTTGCATACCAAATATTTTTCCTTCTCTGTCAAGTCAGCTGAGTATTTGCCAAAATAATCTCCAGTGCTACCAGAAATGTTGATCCAAGGAGGGTAAGAGGGCTCAGTGGTTGTTGCTGGCCTCAGACGCTCTCCCAGAAAAGCTGTAGCAGCTCAGTTACCAGGGGAATCAATGATTAATCTGAGAGAAGTGGAAGATGCCTTCTGTGGCATTGAATCCAGTCTCCTGTTACTGCACAGGCCATGTACTACAGATACCGTGATTCATAAACTAACCGCACGCCACTTTAACAGTAATGTTTGTTTGCTTCACTATCCTACTGTAGGCTGTGCTGGAGCTTTGGCACTCTGATGGTGGAAACAATTTCTAGCGTTGAAGCCCCTCTGTGGTTATACCAGCATTGGGTCTGGAAATTATCTTTCTGCATCCAACAGGAGTCACATTGGTCTTTCTTTGCCAGAAATACATCAATTCAATGGATAGCTCTTTCTCTTTTTGTTTCCAGATGATGACTCTCTGCCCTTTCAGTCTTTGAAGTGCATGTCTGCATAGTTTACTGCTGATTTTCATCACCCCATTCTTGTTGCTCTGGTACGTAAGTCCTCCTCCATAATAGTCCATCCTTCTCTGTGTCAGCAGCACTGCTTAAACGGGTTTCATCAGTACATGTTGCATAGCGCTTGGTTCCTTTGTGCCACAGTCACCACTAACATCTGTTAATAAGGTTTGTCCTCTTTTCTACTTTCTGACTCTTAATTAAGAGGAATCTCATCAAAGAACAAGGTATCAAGGCAGTCAGCTGAATGCAAATTTGCCTTTAACCTGTTTTCTGTCCTCTCCCTTCAAGGTGTGTGCTCTCCCAGTCCTGATTCCTCAGAGGAGGTAAAGAGTGGTGCTGGTGGAGAGCAATGGTGTGTCTCATTGGTCCAGTTTGCAGCAGGAGATGAGGAAAAGCTTGCTTGGCCCCTTGTTCTAGAACCTCTGGGTTTTCAGGGGAGGTTTATCCATGAGCCATGTGTTTGGCTTTCCCTCTGGTGGGTCCTGCTGTGTTGTGTTGCTGGGCAGGGCCTGGCTGCCCATGCTGGAGCCCAGGCACCCCAAGGTGGTGGCTGGGAGGGACAGAGCTGGGAGAGCGGGGTCCCTGGCCAGCGCTGGTTCTGCCTGCGTCCAGCTCAGACACCTCTTGCTGTTTCCAGGGGAAGGATATAGGCAGTGCCATCTTTTTGAGCTTATGAAGCAATGGGATGCTTTCACAGTGGCTGTTTTTTTGCAGTTTCTAAGTTATGTAGCTTTGGGTCCTGTTGCACCCCCTGTAATCACTTTGCAGGTTTTTTTCTGCAAGAATTGGAGGTCTCCGCTGTGCGGGGCAGAGCGGCTGTCTGCTGAGCCCCAGCACTGGCCGTGCCTCCAGACAGGAGATGAGGGCCACAATATTCACCTGGGGTGACTTGGCTTAGTTCATCCTGTCCTTGCTGCCACCGCTTTCCCCCCTCATAGCAGAGGGAGACGTTGGCATACATCAGCCAGAGGTGCAATAGCTAATGCTGATCAATTAGAGCCGCAGGCTTATGGGAGCTGGGGAAGGATTTGGCCAGGGGCTGGACTAAGACACCCACGGGCCAATCCCTCCTGCCACGAGCTCTAGCTTTGATCAGGATTGTAGTGCAGGGGGAGAGAAACAAACTGTTCTCAGCAGCCAAGCGTTTGCTGGTTTGATCCTGTTTTGTTCTGCTCGTGTTTTCTAAATTGCCTTCTCCTGAAGCCTCGTGTTAGTAGGAAAGTGAGCAGAATTTTTTAATGACTTGCTTTGATAGACATACAGGTAATCCAGCCAGAATGCTTCATGCTGATGTAATGGAACTTGGGTTTGCAATCCAACAAGTTTAAAAAATGAATCTGCAAGGTCCAATTTGCCTCAGGAAGAAAATTTCAGCCCTGATGTTCCAGGCTCACTTGGAAAGCCTGTCTTCAGATTTCTCTTGTAATGCACACACCAGGAGGAGGCTGATGTGCAGGGCCTGAGGACAGCATGCTCTGCTCACCACTGACTAGGGAAGGCAGCTGCCTCCTGACCCTTCATGTCTCTTCCCCATCAACACGTTCATTGTGGTACAGAGATGGAAACGGGAAGCTTTTTTCTTTTAGGGGCAGGGCAAGACCTGAAGTCATTTTCAGGTAGCAAGTAACTGTGAAATCTGTGGGATCTGTGTTTGCAGGGCTTCCTTCAGTGGCTCCTTCTGGGCCTGTTCGTAAGTGTTTGCTAAGGAGCCATGTTCTTAGCACAGAGTTTAACTGAAGCAGAAGTTGTAGCATTAGCAGATTCAGAGCTCCCGTTTCCGTGTCTCATAGCGAGTACAAGGTGAGGTGACTGAAATGGAAAAGCAAATGCAAATGCTTTCTCGGTGTGTTGAGTGTGAGCTCTGGGGGGGGGGGGGAGGAGTAGCATAATTAGAAAAGAAAATGGATGCTTTGTGAGGCCAGACTGTCCAGATGTTGTGGTGAACATGTGCTTCATGTGTAGTATAAACCCTTCTCCGGGGTTTGCTGGTAGGAGTGAGAAAGTGGCTTGTCTGAGAAGGGCTGTGCCATGCCAGGGACGCTCTGGGGAAGGGACAGGGCCACCTCTTGTAGAGAGCCTTGGGAAGGGGCTGGGCCCTGAGCTGACAAGGGCCCAGCTGCAGGGAAGTCCTGCCATGGCAAGGTGTTGCACAAGAGTTAGCATGGAGGAATGGTTCTGTTGACCCTGATCCTGTGTTATTTTTCAGGAATAATTCACCAGATGAAAGGTGACTATGACACTGCGCTGCGGCTGCATAAGACGCATCTATCCATAGCTCAGGAGCTAAGTGATTACGCAGCCCAGGGCCGGGCATATGGCAACATGGGCAACGCCTACAATGCTCTTGGCATGTATGACCAGGCTGTCAAGTACCATCGGCAGGAGCTCCAGATTTCCATGGAAGTGAACGACCGTGCCTCTCAGGCATCTACGCACGGAAACTTAGCAGTTGCCTATCAGGCGCTGGGTGCCCATGACCGTGCTCTGCAGCACTACCAAAATCACCTCAACATTGCCCGGGAGCTGCGAGACATCCAGAGTGAAGCACGAGCCCTCAGCAATCTGGGCAACTTCCACTGCTCACGAGGAGAGTACGTGCAGGCAGCCCCTTACTACGAGCAGTACCTGCGCTTGTCCCCGGAGCTGCAGGACATGGAAGGGGAGGGGAAAGTTTGCCACAACCTTGGCTATGCCCATTACTGCCTTGGGAACTACGAGGAAGCTGTTAAGTACTACGAGCAAGATCTTGCCCTAGCAAAGGATCTTCATGACAAGCTGAGCCAAGCCAAAGCCTATTGCAACCTGGGCTTGGCCTTCAAAGCCTTGATGGACTTCAGCAAAGCAGAGGAGTGTCAAAAGTACCTGTTGTCCCTGGCTCAGTCTCTGAACAATTCCCAGGCCAAATTCCGAGCTCTGGGGAATTTGGGGGATATTTTTGTCTGTAAAAAAGACGTAAATGGTGCAATAAAATTTTATGAGCAGCAGTTGAGCTTAGCCCATCATGTTAAAGACAGGAGACTGGAAGCCAGTGCCTATGCAGCCTTGGGCTCTGCATACAGAATGATACAGAAGTGTGACAAGGCTTTAGGTTACCACACGCAAGAGCTGGAGGTGTACCAGGAGCTGGGAGATATGCCGGGTGAGTGCAGGGCACACGGTCACCTTGCTGCAGTGTATATGTCACTTGGGAAGTACACCATGGCCTTCAAGTGTTACGAAGAACAGCTGGAACTTGGCCAGAAGTTGAAGGACCCCAGCATAGAAGCCCAAGTCTATGGTAACATGGGCATTACCAAGATGAACATGAATGTCATGGAGGAAGCTATCGGCTACTTCGAACAGCAGCTGGCCATGCTGCAGCAGCTCAGTGGAAATGAATCTGTGTTAGATCGGGGCCGAGCGTATGGGAACCTGGGAGATTGTTACGAGGCTCTGGGGGATTTTGAGGAAGCTATAAAGTACTACGAGCAGTACCTGTCTGTGGCTCAGAGCTTGAACCGTATGCAGGATCAGGCGAAGGCATACCGGGGCTTGGGCAACGGGCACAGGTAAGGAGCGCTGCATGTGTATCCCGATGGCCGGCCGTGAGGTGCGCGGGCAAGCGGGTGCGCTGAGCAACTGATGGGGGGTGGCCGTTCCACACATCCACGGGGCTGTGGCGTAGACATGAGTAACAAAGTCCTCCAGGTGCTGAGGCCTGTGCTGCCAGCTCAGATAATGAAGCTGGTGTTGCTCTGAGAAGTTTGCAAGGTGGCAGAGGGAGGTTGATTCAAAGGTGCCAGGGGTGTCTCCTGGGGGGAGTGTTTGTCTCTGCCTGAATGGTTTGAGCTGGTCTCTAGAGGAAATGGCAAAACATCTTCTTTCAAGAAAATAATGTTAAGAAAATGCTGCTGTTTTTTTTTCCCCTTGTAGGGCTATGGGAAGCTTGCAGCAGGCTCTCGTATGCTTTGAGAAGAGGCTTGTGGTGGCACATGAGCTGGGAGAGGCATTTAACAAAGCCCAGTCCTACGGGGAGCTGGGGAGTCTGCACAGCCAGCTGGGGAACTACGAACAGGCCATTTCTTGCCTGGAGCGCCAGCTGAACATCGCTCGAGAGATGAAGGACCGAGCTCTGGAGAGCGATGCCGCCTGCGGCCTTGGCGGAGTCTACCAGCAGATGGGAGAGTACGACACGGCCCTGCAGTATCACCAGCTAGACCTGCAGATCGCGGAGGAGACCAACAACCCCACCTGCCAGGGCCGGGCCTACGGGAACCTGGGGCTGACCTACGAGTCCTTGGGCACCTACGAGAGGGCGGTGGTTTATCAGGAGCAGCACCTCAGCATTGCAGCACAAATGAATGACCTCGTAGCCAAAACTGTGTCTTACAGCAGTCTGGGGAGAACTCATCATGCCTTGCAGAACTACTCTCAGGCTGTGATGTACCTGCAGGAAGGTAAGAGGCTGAATTATGCAGCACAGCATGCAGCAGTAGATTCCAGGGAATAGGAGGGAGGCCTGAAGACATGGTAAGAGGTGAGATACTGAGAGGATGTGTTTGACAAGGGCCTTTCACACCAAAGCTCTTGCAGACATCCATAGCTACTGTTGAGCATCTGTGAGCAGTGTCCAGGAGGCCTGTGGTGGTCAGCACATCAGGTCAGTCGGAGTCTTCCTGGTGTCCTGTAGACAAAGCATTGCAAGCATGACCTGTGCCTTCCTGGGGGCATCTTGGCTAGCTCTGAGCTTGAACCCAGGCCACACCTGGCAGAGATTGTGCCTGACCCTAGAGAGTGTAAACCCTCTCTGTAAAAAGCATTGCACTCCAGGATCTGGCTCTGGGAAAACCACATCAGGTCATGATGGGTCTCTCTGATCCTGAGAGCAGGTCTCAAGCTGATGTGTGCGTTGCTGACGGCCACCTGGCTTTTCCTTCTGCTACCGAGGGTGAGTGTCCTCTAAGCTGTGAGCTGAAAACAAGTAGTGTTTGACGGGGAGCTGAGGGAAGCTCAGCCCTCAGCGTCCAGAAGCTGTCTGCCGCTGCCGAGCACAGGGGCCAGCGCTGGCTCCTGAGTTGTGCTGCTGCAAGGGATTCCAGCATGCAAGCCACATCTGTTCAAGGTGGTGGCTCTTTGATGGAGGAGATGAGCAGTGTAGCTGGAGTGTATGAAGCTGGAAGCAGAAGGATTAATTAAGTCAGTTAGTCGGGCTTTCCTAAAACTGCCCTTGGCAGGATTCCAGTATGAAGAGGGAATTCAATTAGCTTGGAAGGGGAGAAATTAAATACAGCTCCTTCTCCTGGTGTGATGCAGAATTCCTGAAAAGCCTGCGAATGCCAGTGGCTGCCGCGCAGCTGCCTGGTCATGGCCAGGGTCCCCACTCCCTCATCCCTGTGGAACCTGAGGTGCCTAAGAGGAGGCATCCCTGTTGTCAGCGGGGCCCATGGAGGCAAAAAGTTTGGAGCAGGGTGAAAGGGGCATGACACAGAAGGTGCTGCTGGAATTGAAACAAGCTCCAGGTCATTCATGCCAGGACCCTGCCCCCTGCCCTGTCTCAGTACGTACACCATGCGGAGCGTGCCAGAAGGCTGGGGAGAGCCAGTGGGAAATGAGCCAGTCATGTGTCAGGAGGTGTCTTTTCTGGCAGCGTTTGGCAGTTCAGCGTGATTTTGTTTGTGTGGCTTCTAAGGTTTAAAAGTCAAACTTCCTGATAGGGGCTTACAGAGGACTGCAGCTTAACCTCCTTTAAGGAGGTCTTGGTCCATGGAAATGTCTGTCTTGATGAGGCACCTCTCACGCTGGTGCCAACGGGAGTGTCAGCAGCAGCTGCCTGGCACCGGTGCTGCCCTACTCAGCGTCCCACTGCTTGGCAGCTCCCCGGCTGTCCCTGCCTGCCACAGGAGCCCACGGGAGCCAACAGCCTCCTGGGCTGCGGAGACAGAAGTGCTGTCAAAGCCCCATCTCCCCTTTGGTCTTCTCTCACTCTGACTCCTTTCCAGGACTGAGGCTGGCAGAGCAGCTGGGACGCAGAGAAGATGAAGCCAAAATCCGCCACGGCCTCGGCCTCTCCCTCTGGGCGAGTGGGAACCTGGAGGAGTCTCAGCACCAGGTATCTCATGGTCTGCCCCGTGCTGGCCAGCTTGTGTCCTTTGGGTCACTCCTGTCCCCAGGGGAGGAAACGGCTGGTGCATCCTGGGGAGGGGTGTATTGCATTGAGCCAGCTCAGGCCTGTGTGCCTTCAGCTCCATCTGAAGTCGCCTGTCCTCTGCCAGGAACGCTGCTGTCCTGAGGGGCTGTCTGAGGCAGCCAGAGGGTTACACTGGCCCTGGGTGGTCCTGCTCTCCCAGGCAGTGCTTTGTGCTGTGTCTAAGGAAGTCATTGTGGCTGTTGTCTCTTCCAGCTGTACCGGGCCTCGGCACTGTTTGAAACCATCCGACACGAGGTGCAGCTGAGCACAGACTACAAGCTGTCCCTCTTTGACCTGCAGACATCCTCCTATCAGGCCCTCCAGCGAGTGCTTGTCAGTCTGGGTAAGAGATGCCATCATATGCCGAGTCTGAACTCAAGCTCATGCCAAGAGTTCAACTGCAGTTGCGGGGAGATAGTTCACGATACATCCTGCACTCCTCACCTGTCCAGTGCAGCACTGCAGGTAGATTTCTTTGCCAGGACAGAAATAAGGGTGTCCTGCTTTGGGTTTCGGGCACCTTTGGATCTTCTTTCTTGCTTTCTCCATTCATTTGCATCTCTGTGGCTCGTTTTCTCACCTGTTGTGTTACCGCCTGCAGCCAAGATGATCTGTGGGACTATTCCAGCGCAGAGACTACACTTTCCAGAAATAAATGCTATGACCCTGCTTCCCCAGGCTTTAGTTCAGGTTGGGATAGAGCTGTCTCTGTTCCTGGACATTGCACTGCAGACCATGTTGGTGTCAGGAATGAGTTGGCTTTTTGTTTTCAGGTCACCATGATGAAGCGTTGGCAGTAGCAGAGAGAGGACGAACAAGGGCATTTGCTGACCTGCTTGTGGAACGTCAAACTGGGCAGCAGGACTCTGATCCCTATTCTCCAGTGACCATTGACCAGGTCTTGGAGACAGTGAATGGCCAGAGGGGACTTGTTCTCTACTACTCACTGGCTGCAGGTTATCTGTACAGCTGGCTGCTGGCTCCTGGGGCAGGTGAGGTCCTTTTTGGAGATGAGAGCCCGTGAACAAGCCTTGCAAAGGGAGAATTGCACCATTTGTAGCTAGGAATGAATCTGGGACCAGAGTAAATCCTTTCCATCTAGTACTTTAAAGCTGAATAGACAACTATGGCATAGCTGCAGCAAAATCACATAGAAGTGCTTAATCAGGGCTTTGGTGTTCACCTGAAGATGAAAATGTTTCACGTGTTTAATATTTCCATTTTTCAACCTCCAATATGTATGTATTTCCCACAGGGCAGAGCAGTGCAGTAATGAGATTCCAAGCATGTTGGCTTTGTGAGAGTCGTCTATGCATAAGAATCCCCACTTTAATTATATTTCTGTGCTTTATCCTTCCAAAAGCTTTTGACATTTATCCACTGAAGTGGATTGCAGAAAACAAGGGTGTCCCTGCTTCCTGATATGCCATTGAACTGCCTGATCCTCTGAATTCTCCGCATATGAATGTGGAAACACTTATCACAGACGAGCAAGGAGGATTAATTTGAAGAGGATTGCTTTTTTTTTTCAGACAGCTGTTGTTCATTATCTAATAAAGTGATGACTGTAAATTTTCATGAGTTCTTTCTGGATATAATTTAATAATTGCAGCCCTTCACCATGACAAAGCTAAAGAGATAAAAAGCACTGTTTAGATTGCACCAAAAATGCTTCAATGAGGGAAGCAAGCAACCACACATGCCTGACTTCAGATGAGACCATAGTGATTGGAAGATACACTTTTGGGGAGCTTTTTTGCAATGTTTCATGTGTAAGTCTATGGTGATGTTGCCCTGCTATGCACCCAGTCATTAATAGGCTCATTAGGCCTGTAGTTTGCACAATAAAATGCCAGTAATTCTATAGTACTGATATCAAGCTGAGCTTACTAAAAATATATGGGTCAGAAGCGTAGGGTTTGCCACTAGGCTTCATGACCAGTCTCCTCGTTGTCCACAGTGGGTCTTGTAGAAAAACAGTTGCATTTGTCAGGTACATGGATCTGTGACTGCCTCCTTGACAGCCCTGTCAGGTGTTGGGAAGGAGAGGGACTGTGGTGCTTCACGGGCTCCACCTGAGCTCTTCAGTAGTGACTAGGTAGAGATGTCCCTGCTTGTGTAGGGAGGTTGGACCAGATGACCTCTAGAGGTCCCTTCCAGCCTAAAACATTCTATGATCCTATGACTTCAGCCCAGCCACAGTGACCTTGTTTTGTTAGCTAGTGCTGACGGAAAGAGGAGGTTCAGTGGCAGCCCCAGATCCTCATTACCCTGCTGAGATAGTACCCCTAGAGCCCCTTCGCTGATTCTGTATTTGCTGCTGTTGCTGCAGAAGGAGTTGCTTTATTCTTCGTTCCTCCGCTCTTAACTGGTTTAATAATTTATGCTGTCAAGGCAAACAGGGCATCCAGAGCAGCCTTTTACTGTTGATCACAGGCTGTAGAATTAATTATATCAGGATGGATATGCCAGTTTGAGTGGAGGAAGGTTTTATCTGCAGTAATGGTTGAATTCTTAACAAAACAGTGAGTGTCCTTTATCTGGTTTACCCATTGTGAAATGCTATCTTTTAATATTTTAGTATGCATTAATCCATCTTTTTCTTTCTTTATATATAATGTACTTCCATGCATATGAGTGAAGTGAAGTGAAAAACCTTTGTGTGGTGTGAGAGGTTCTGCTGTAGTAATAACACTCTCGTTCAGCATTTGAGCCTCGCGTGTTCAATTTATGTGATCAGGGGCTGTTAATAGGTATTTTTTCAAGTGCATCTATTGAAATACAAATTACTCTGGTAGGTGCTTGTATGAAAGATCTGGTTTATAATTTATATGAGAGTGCTGCAATAGCAAATGCATTCTGAGCATCTAAAGCACTGCTCTGCGTTTATACCTTCAAGTCATCATCTGCAAAGTACAAAACCAGATTTTAAAAGCAAGGCTGTAATGCTGAGTGCTGGAAAAGCCCTATGGAGACAGGCGTGGAAAGCTTTGCCCCAGTTGTACTGGAAATGCCAAATGCTAGGGGCTGCACCACCTTCCTAGGCAGTTGCTGGCAGCACTGTTCCTGCCCTGCAGAAATAACCTTGTGATTCTGGTGCCTTACAGGAATTCTGAAGTTTCATGAGTATTATCTGGGTGACAGCCTGACGGAAAATGCCGGGGACTTCCATGAAGCCAACAACATGAGCCTGCAGACAGTAACAAACTCGGCGCTGGAGCAGTACATCTCCAGTGTGCGGGAGGCTCTGGGTGTGGATTCCTACTATACTCGGTAAGTTGGGGAGGGGGGTCTAACGCCCTGGATCCCACTGTCCCACATGAAAGCAGTTTATAGCAGTCTGGGATGAGCTACTTGGCCAAGAAGTCTGAGAACTGAGAGTCAGAGTAGGGGCAGATTTTCATTGCAGCAACAAAAAAATTGCTTTGTTTTTGTATCCAGAGCTGTTTTTCTGCCAAGTAAATCTATATGCACGTGCAAATAAGATTTGAACCCAGTGGCTGGGTCTTGAATCTGTAGACTGGATGATGAGGCAGGTGCTGTGTCTGAATATACATGGGCAAATTCCATCCTACTTAACAGTTTCTAGTCTAATTAATTCCCTTTCAAAGGTTTACTTATGAAAAACTGCAAATACCAGAGGATTTCCACCTCCCCTCCACATGTGTTCCCTTGTGGCTGTAACTAAGTAAATAATTTACAGTGAATTAATCTATCTGATGAATTTCAGAGAAGAGGGAGGAACCTTACTCCCATCCATTACTCAGATAGGTCCCACAGCTATGCTTCCTCATATTTTTTTATCCTGTGGATTGATCACAAATCAGCTTTTTTTTGCTTACTTATACTTAATCTCTCCTGGTATCTGGTTTGATCTATTGATCAGATGATTATGAAAATACTTTGTGCTGGTATTTACAGGTAGTTCTTCTCTGAATGCTTCTGTCTGAAAAGCAGGGTTGGGCACGGCCCTGTCCTCGTTCGTTCTTGGTGAATGAAGCGTACGGGGTAAAGGATGTGGCGACAGCTTTGCTTGCCGCTGCAAGTGAACCTTGCTACATAGTCATAAATATCTGAGCGGCGATGGACAGCATGCTCCTGCTTCGCTGCCCTACCCTCCAAGGAGGGAAGCGATGTCAGAGTGATCCATGTGGTTTTTCAGCTAGGAGATAGATAAAGGCATGGGTCTGAGGTTTAATTTCTCTCCTGAGGGCTTTTGTTCCCTTGAGGTAGCAGCACAACAATTTTCCTTTGTGATTCTTCGGCTGCTGTCTATAAATATTTTTGTAACTGTGACACCTTATCTGTATGCAGTGATACAAGATATAAAATGATTTGAAAAAATCTATACTGCTATTCTGAAAACTTCTGGTGAATGTGGTGTTTGATCCTGTTTATCTGAGCACAACACTGGAGTCTGGGAGTTCCTTTGGAGGGTCACTGAGCATTTAGTGTTGCCATGAGAGGATGAGCTTTAGTCATCCAGCGAGACGGGGGATGTGGGGAAGCAGTCTGGCTAACGCCGACTCTGTGAGTGTTCCTGAAACACCAGTGCTGTCTGTAACAGATTTTGATCGTGAACAGGTGAGGTGAGTTGCTGCCATTGGCAACCAAAATGGTGGAGCTGGCACAGCGAGCCTGTGGTCAGCAGTCGGGTTGGACCCATTCCTTGTCCTGAACTCAACCTGAGCTTGCCACTTTGTGAAGTTACCCACCCCGTCTCACAAGGGCATTGGCAGGATTGTGTCCGCGGAGCACTGTAAACAAGGCGTGCTGCTGAGATGGCTCTGTGCTTAACTCATAAAGCTGAGACAGTTGGAAACCAGAAGCAGTAGTGACAGCCGACTCATCTCCAGTCTTCCCACATCTGCATGTATTGGATTTGCAGTTGTGTCTCATTTGGGTGTGCTTTGGGTTTATACTTTCTGAAAAGATGCACAACCTTTTACTATTGTAAAGGTGGCTTTCTGAAGGGAAATAAATATTTTTTACAGCAGATTGGATTATTCATTTCACCGTGAGCAGTCACAACTGCTTATTAGTTCAGGGTTTTTTATTAAGTACTCTGAGAAACAGCAAAGGCCCGATGAGTACTCAGAACACAAGAGAACAGACATACACAGAGGAGTGGCTTCCTTCATATTAAAGACCCGAGAAGCTACAAACAGATAAACACTGCTATCCAAAAGATCGTCATAATGAAATTATTGCAAGCATATAAACAGTGCATTTAAAAAATGGCCTGTCTTGTGGTGGTGGTGGTGTGTAGGGTTTTTGGGTTCTTACAAATGATCTGTTCTGAGACTTCTGCTTCTGTTAGCTTCAGTCACACCTTCCAAATTGCATGTTCCAAGTCTTGCTTAAAAATTATTTGTGTGGTTCCCATTAAAGGAAGTATCAAAAGTTACTCCCTCCAGCCTTCATGTTTCCCAGATTTTGCAGATGTGTTCTGGAGGTTAATGCTTCATCCAGTTCTGTCTTGTATGTGTGTATGGACCATGAGCGCTCTGCTCCTTCTGGGAGAACAGAGTCACTCCCTCCAAGGTGTGAATACTGACAGGAAAGACAAGAAGGGCAAAAAACCCAGACTGAATTGGTTCCATGTACCCTTCTTTTAAAGCCTCAGGTTGTGTGATTCAGAAGGTTACATCTATCTCCACATGTTGATGGTTGAATCTTACCTGCAAATGTGCATATACACAACTGAAATCTCCAGTTACATCTCATGCAACAGATTTACAGATACTGTTTTCAGTTCCATTAACCATTTGTCACCACAGATTCTCCTCCTGGCAAAGGGAGTCCTTCAGCTTTAGGTTCTGGGATGAATTTTTAATTTACTGTGGTGTCAGCTTCCTCTTCATGGTGATGGTAGTGGTATGTTTCTGGTTAAGGATTCTGTGATTAATGCTTGTCTCTGAGATCATTGGGCTGGTGTGGTGTGATCACAGGCAGAAGCTTTTCCCCAGTTGAAAATTCTTTGCAGGGAGTTAAACAAACAAATCTTGGTTCCATGTGGGTGAACGCTGTGTTCTGCTCTGGAATTTTTTCCCCACATGGCTCAAGAGCTTCCCTACAGCATTGCTGACTGTCACCGTGCTCCAGCTCACCAGACCCCCGGGAGAAGCTGTCATCTGCAGGCCCTGGAACCTGTTCACTGCCTACCAGCAAAGAACAGAGGGATTTAAATATGTGTAGCACATATGTGAAAACTTTTATTTGATTCTGACTTCTCAGTTCATAGATTGCTTAAGTGCACTGTAGTTGTGTGCTTTGGGGTTCCAGTTTAAGTGCCTTTCCTTTCCATAACACTCTAAGTGTGTTTACAGGTACTGCCCTGTCTCCAGGGTGGCACATCTTCCCATTTTCTGCTCCTGGAGAAGAAATGGATGTTGTCATGGGATGTGTCATCAGGATTTTGCCGTAGTGGTGTTCAGTTCCACACTGCAGCCTTTGCTTTCTGCTAGAAATGGTTCCTTTCAGATGGTCTACTTAAGCTGACAAATAACACATACTTGCAAAAAAATACTGAGAGGGACTTTAAAGCCTTCTTGAACTTGCGTTGGGACTGACTCCTTTCTCTTTAGGGGAGAGCATGTGGCCTGCTCTAGTGGGTTTGTGACCTCAAGATTTTTGCCTTTCTGAGGAGGTCCAAATACACATTGTGAGTGCTACTCAAAACTGTGCCAGGACCCAAATCTAAGCGTGCCTGCAGCTGGAGGAAGAACATGCAGAAGGCAGCTGTTGACAACCTTTTTATTTATTTTTTTCCTTATGACTGTTGTTCAGATAGCCACATTTCAGCATTCTTGAAGTGACTGGCTTTTGTCAGGATTCACTCTTTCAGTTTATTAAATTATATTGACCTGGAAGTATGCTTAACAAGATGTCCTGTGGTCCTTACAGTAACATGGGGACAGATAGATCTAGTTTCCTTCACAAGTATTTGCTGTGCATTAATTTAATTCATGTGCTCTTTATTGGAAAATGTGCCCTTGAGCAAAGGCTCCAGGTTGTCAGGAACCCAAAAGTTAACCTTCCTTCACCCCACTGTTCCCCCTGCAGAGCCTGTGCCAGTAGTGAGACTGAAAGTGAAGCTGGGGATATCATGGACCAACAGTTTGAGGAGATGAATAACAAGCTGAACTCAATGACTGACCCGACTGGCTTCCTGAGAATGGTCAGCAGGAACAACCACTTGAACAGGTGAGAATACAGCACTGGCCTGTGGGGATCAGCAAGCAGAATGAGATGTCTTGGTGATGGGCTTCCCTCTACACTGCAGGTTTAGGATGCGCCAATGCCATTGCTTTTGGTCTTCCTACTGCGCCCAGCTGTGGGGGCACAGAGCAGCAAACTGATACTGTCCTTTACGGTTGCAGTAGCCATCCACTCTTCACAGCGTGGATTTCCAGGGATCGTTAAGCATCTCTCTTAGGAATAAGGTCTGTCTGTTAGTACTGTGCAGCACTCCCCTCTTCTGAGCAGAGGGGCCTGTAGGATTCCCCTTCTGTCCTTTTCTTTTGTGTTCACATGGTGCACTAAGAATTTCTCCTTCCCTCATCTCTGTCCCTGCATCTTGCTCCTGATGGGATTGAGAATCCATTACAGCCTCGTGTGTGACATGGGCAACCAGCCCAGCAGCTTTGGGTGCCTGGTGGCCTTCCCCAGATGTGTAGCCTGGTGGGGGTTTGTTTTTCTTCTACAGACTCAAATGTCCTGAGGGGCATAATTTCAAATTTGGTCTTCTGGCCAAGCGCTGGTTTTGACTATTGGAACAGTTGCTGGGGAACTCTGTGTCCCTGCTGTCTGTGAAGTGTGGTACTTGAGGGTCTCTGCTACACAGTTTAATATGGAAAAACTTGTTTCTGTTGATCTTAACTGTTATACGAGTTAGCTGGAAATACACTGCATGTGCAGAGTCACAGGACTGTGCAATAGCTGCACAGTCCTCACTCATTTTCTGCCTCTTACAACTTGCTCACATCTCACTTTTTCACATTACTGTGCTGATTATGGCAAGCACTCCAAACGAAAATTGAAGACAGAATTTTCCAGTGTTACCACTCCCCCCGTGGAGAGCAGCTGCATGATGCAAGCCGGGCTTTCTGGCTAGATCTGCGCTCCAGCATGGATTGCAAGCACAGGATACCCCAGGCCTTTCTCAGCTGGAAAAGAAAATGCACTCAGCCTGCAATGGTATGAGCCATCGCTGGAGCTTGTGCGCTGTAACAGCATCCCCACGAAACTGGGAGCTGCCTGTTGGCACCAACAACTGTCCTGTTTTTCTTCCCAGAATCCACACACTGATCTGTTCAAGTTGCTGCACTGATGATGAACTATGAGTACTTGTTAGCGTTGGATCAAACAGGCAGATGCCCAGAACTGATGAGATGGTTTGGTAGTTCATTGGGCTTAGAAGGACAGGAGAATGCCCCTCTGATTTACAGGGGAAAAATGTGCTGCCACATTTGTTTTGCACCTGGCTTGCTGAGCCCTGACTTCAGGGTAGATGCTGCGGTCCTGCCCAAGCCTTTGAATACCTCCTGCACTTAATGTCTCCTCTAGTCCCATAGGTGATCAAATTGGAGACTGCAGAGCCTAAATGGGCATGGGAGAAAACATTACCTGGCCTTTTGCTATTCTGTGTGGTTCTTCATAATTAAGATGTGTAGAGAGTGGTGTGGCTCAGGGCATGCAGCACACCAAGCCTGGGACAGTAAGGAGACATCTTTGCAAGAGCCCTGGAGCTTAGCAAGGAAGCAGATGAAAATCTGTGTGGAAGCGAGCAGCTTAGGAAATAAAATGGGAACAGGCAATATTTCTGTGCACTGGCCTAGAGTTCTAACAGGAACTGTGAGCTCTTAGATTTTGGTTAAGCAGCATAATTATATGGTTAGCTAGAGCATAAGCTGCGATCCTGCAGCTCCAGACTCTAGCTCGCCTCCTCTGTGCAATGGCTTCTGTGCCAGCTAGTGCTGGAGTCAGTTCATGCAGCTGTAGGTCAACGCTGAGTGGGTTGCTGCTGCTGCAGTGCTTCAGAGGATGGTAAAATTGTGTTTTGCAGGCAGTGATCGAAGGTACGGTGTTTGTTTGCTTTGGCTTCTGCAGTGCAAAGGACAAAGAGAAGTAGGGCCTGCTTGGAGCTGAGAATAAGAGATTGTCTTCCCTACTGCCAAGGCAGGCCCTGCATTCCTCATGTGGGGCCTGAATGCATGTTCACATCTTGTGCTTGAATGCTGGAGATCCTCAAGGGAGTTTGCATGGCCTGGGGCCAGTGCAAGTTCCCTCACGCACACGAATTGCACATGCAGTTAAGGTCCCACATTTGAAAATGAGGCCCTGGAGATGTTGGGAGTTTGGAGCCATCCATGTCTGGCGACAAGTGGGTGACTGAAAGGAAGCCCTTGGTTTGGGATGGTTAACCTCTGGCTGTTGTCATCAGGTAACTTCTTTTTTAAGGAGAGAATAGTATGATTTTTGGCAGTTCTGCTTAGAAAAGCAAAAATGTTGGGGTTTGGCAGCTGAGGAACTTCTGAGAAGAAATGGACTTTGGAGGAGGAGAAAGGAAACACTGAAGGGAAGCTGCAGTGATTGCAGTACTGGGCAATAGCTGTTTAAGCTGTGCGTGCCACTGATAGTCCCAGCTGCTCGTGTCTTATGCAGCTTCTGTTTTTCTTTGCTCCTTAGGGCTCATAGACTTTTGTTGGGTCTCCAGATTAAAATCTAATTTCCTCCCTGCTAGTCATCTTCTGTTCCAGCAAGGGACTTGACCGCTGCCTGTACCTGAATACAGCTCCCCCACCTGCTCTTCAGCCTCTCTGCCATCACGGCGATACAATTAGTCCTCCTTCCATGCACTTGCAGAAGACAGGCGAGTCAGCCCTGGCGCTGCTCAAAGGGTACCAAATACTTCCCCGAGGGCAATTTTTGCAGTGCAACACAGGGAGAATTTGTAAAAGGCAAATTGGGAGGTAAGGAGCAATATAACTTGAGATGCAAACCCTTACGCAGAGGCCGTTGCTATCTCCTGGCTCCCCTTACAATTACAAAGAGCTTGTTTTTGCCAGCAGAGTCATCGTGCTCAGGATCCATGGCTGGTCCTACAAGAATAGTTGGAGACTTCTGGAGCAAGCTCAGTGCGCCACTGAGAGTAAAGTCGGTATGAATCCAGCCAGAGGAATCTAGCAGAAGGTGGTTAAAATTCACACGGAGCCTCAGGAGCAGTAAAAACATGGCTATTGCCAAGATACTGTTTCACCTCGCTTTGCTCAGGGTTTTATCCTGGTGACCATCATGTGATGTCTGAACATACACCCGTTCTCCGCTTGGTGTGGGACCCTGCCTTTGTGTTGATTTTGGCCCTGTTAGCTGCGCTTATGTCGTCACGCAGTGAGGACCAGCTGCTCCCTAATGGATGGGGAGCCAGGAGGGGTACCAGGGATGCTGACTGGCCCAGAATGAAGCGAGGTTTTTGGAAGGCAGATAGGAACACAGTGGCTGGAGAGTCTCTTATCTTTCTGGTTCTCCACCATGCAGGGTACAGCACTGTAGCTGCCCAAGTACAGACCACACAAACAGAGAGTGCTGGGTGGTCTGTGGGTTTTGTTGCAACCACTGGTGGGTTCTGGAGATAATTGCGGATCCTCAAAAGCATCCACAGGGAGCTCATATCTGAATGTTTTCTGGAGCTTCCCACAGCTTGGTATTAGGAGCGTGTCAAGGCCCCTGAATGTGGATTTGAGGCTGTATCTCTAGGAAGAGTCTTTTTGTGCAAGGCTTGCAGAATGACAGGCCTGATGTGTGTCAGCCTGAGGCTGTCAGACCACTGCAGCAGTAGGTCTGACCCCCAGCCCTCCCGAATGATTGTGTTTGGTTATGAGCAGTATTTGGCTTGTCCAGAGTCCTAATGAGCGCCCAGGCAAGAGCAGCTCTGTGCTGACTCTGGCATGAAACCCTCCCTCCTGCCCAGGCCCTGCCACATTCGTCCTCAGCAAGCAGAGCCAGACTGGTGTAGACCAAATCTGTCTGGGCTCAGGGTTTGCTCAGAATGGGCTTTCACCCCCTTCCTGTGAGGCTGCCGTGGGATTGTGCTTTGTTCTCGCATCTCCAAGACAAAGGGCGGAAGCGGAGTTAATGCAGGCGGTCGAGTCCCAGTTTGGGCTGTTTCCCCTGCTTGCTGGAGGTCAGGGTGCCTTACACAAAGGGTTATAAATAAGCAGCACTGCGTAGTCTGTGCAGAGGCTTCCACATGAGGGGTTTTACTGCTCCAGAAATCAGGGGACCCCTCTGCACTGCAAAAGCAAGGTAGCAAGATCAGCACAGCACCCCAGAAGCCAGTGCTAGTGCTCTGTAGAAGGGGCATTTGGCCAAAAGATCCAAGATCCTCCCTCTTGTCACATGGAAATCGCTGGACTCAGGTGCTTGACAAGCCACCTGGAGAGCCATTTGTCTGTGCTCGGCTGGGGGGAAAGGGAGTGGGCTGGCCTGAGCTCCAGGTCTGCACTGCCTGTTAGAAAAGATCTCTGTCCATCCTCCCCCTATGGATTTTCTCACTCTTTGTGTACACAAACACACAGGCAAGAGATGTGAAAGATTTATAATACTCCCTTGGTTTTGCTCTAATAAAAAGCAATCCAAGTGGTGAAGGGATAAATCTAGAGCTGCTTGGCTGTGAAACCAAGACGAAGGAGGCTCTGCTGATGAGAGTACTCGAGCCCCCGCTCCCCGCAGTAAATTAGCACGTTAGGGTCGGGTCGGAGAGGCGCGGAGGCTGGCGAGTGCCGTCTGCTGGCAAAGAGCTGCTGCTTGGAGGGCAGGGCTGCTGTGCTGGTGCTGAAAGCCCTAGTGCACACTGGTGCCCAGCCAAGCAGTGGGGTGTCCCTGCCCTTGTAGGCTGGTGTATCAGGCAGGATATGCTAGAGGGTGTGCTTTGAGCACAGGGCTCAGGGCACTGGAAATGCACAAGATTGGGAAAGCACAGTTTTTATTTCCTAGTCTGTTTTCAAAATCCGTGCTACATGAAGTATGGAAACAGCTGATCTCTGCAAAGTGTCCCTGGCTCAGTTGGCTGCTGCAGTGCAGAAAGGCAGGGGGTCCAGAGGGGAGCAGGTGGGGCTGAGTCCATGCCGGTCCTGCAGGGAGCATTGTGAAAGTCACCTGGTCAAGTTATCCCTGCATGGGCGTGTTGGGCACCAGCTTCCCTTCACATTCTTAAATTACTCCTGTTGGCCCATAAGATGTAAATTCCTTGTTCAAAGGGAGCATGGGTAGCAGCATTGTTTTTTCTTTAGAGAATAGATTTTAGACATGATGTGATCTGGGTCTGGACACTGGTTCCAGCCACTGAAGAAAGAAATTTTCTGAGTCGGTCTGTTGGTACGTGTCAGAAAAGGTCAGGGGTCTGTCTCAGGCCTGTGGTTTGTCAGTGGTAGAAGGAGTACTCTGGAGGGCAATTATTTGTCTCCTTGTCTTTTCCTGCATGTTGGCTTCATCTGGTAGTACAAAGATACACTGTGCCTGTATGTGTGTGTATATATCTTCTCTCTATATATATTTATATATGAATACGTATACCTATAACAAATATGCAATCCACTATTAATATATCTCATTAACATATCTATTGGATGCTGAGTTTTCTTTTGATTTCCTGGATGTGCAAATAAATTTCTGCTTCTATTTCTTTTATGTGTTAATAACCAAGAATTGGTCCCCGCAAGAGGTAAAAAAAAAAGGAGCAGGGACGAGGCATTTCTTCAGAGTAAAATTTCTTAAAAGAAGGACATTTCAGACCAGTGTCCTGATGAAGTGTGTGAATTTGGTTATGAATCATGAAAATATAGCTGCTTTTCTGTTGTATAAATTGACAAAGGTACGTAGCATCAGAAGGCGTCTGAGAGGCAAAACAGCGCTGTGCTTCAGAGCGACCAAGAACAGAGGGGGGCTTTCTCTGCACAGCAGTGTCGGAGTATGGTTTGGACTGGGAAGTCACGGAACCCTCCATCAAGTGCATTTGGCACCCTGAGGACAGTGGGGCATGAGTGGTCTTTTATGCTTGAAATTGTTGTGTTTGTTACTGGACAGCCCCAGTGGTCACTGGGGTTACACTTAAGATCTTGCACTAGCATTACTATTCAATGTCTTACTTCCCTCCCTGCCTTTTCTTTAAGGCTCACCTGCTAAAACTTTCTGGAAAGCTCTCCTTTTCCCATGAAACGGTTGTTTGTGGCACCAAGCCAAGGATAACCTTTCTGGGGAGCGCAGCTGTTGGATTAGTGAGACCAGGATGGGACAACATAATTTTCTCAAGAGGGCAATAACTTTTTGTAGCCAGGTCATCTCAGTCTCCTCAGAGTGACGGTGTTTGGAAATTGTTGATGCCAGGAGAGCACATGCAGTGGGGATGTCAGAAATGGGCTCCAGGTCAGCCCTGACATCTGACTTGATGGAGCCATTCAGAGGAGTGGCAGCAAGTGGTGTAATCTTCATGCCTAGTTTGCTTGTTACCACATTTCTTACATTAGTTGGTGCAAAACCCAAGTGCAAATCTTCCTGTGATTGTAGTTAATTGTTAATGGGTGTCCTGTTTGCCTGCACACAACTGCTATACATACATATGCAGTAAAAACTGGGGACAGCAGTTCAGGCGCTGGAGTTTGTAGGGAAGCTCCACAGCAGTGTACAGCGCTGTCTGCATCTGGATCACCCTGCCATTAATGCCATTGTTTGCTGTGGTGTAAAGCTGAATGGGAGAATATAGCCCTGTCATGAGGCATCTTACAGAAGAGAGTCCTCTGTGTGGACTGGGACTGGCACATTATCAGCATTTTGGAGTCAGGGCAACCTGTAGTGGACCTCAGATTTTTGCAACTAACCTCTCACTTGCCTTTTGCCCACAGGAGCTGTCAGAGCATGACCAGTCTGTTCAGCAGTACCATGTCTCCTGTTAAGGATGGAACATCATCTCTTCCAAGGAGGCAGGCTTCCTTCACCAAACCCCCACTCCGTGCACTATACGACTTACTGATAGGGCCTATGGAAGGAGTAAGTCTTTGCTATGGAAGAATGTAGAGATTCCTTTACCAAAATCCCTAATCAAAGTGGGAAAGCAAAAATAGGCAGCTTGGATTTTATCTGGAGTGGTGATTTTTACTTGGTCTTCCCAGATGGTGAGACTGCGTGTGGTGGGAGGTGGAAACAAGGGACATTGCCATTGATACCACTTCCAGTCAGCTGCCACAGTATAACACTTGACAGAGCTAAGCAGGAAGTGTATCCTTAATTCACTAATAGTGACTGGCAAACTCAGCAGCTCTGTCTAGGGACAAATAGGTCAGGGGAGAGCAAAAACAGTACTGGGAACCTGGCAGCACCACTGGCCCACCTCAGCCATGCTGGCAACCAGCTGTGGCCAGACAAGTGCTCTCTCCATCCTAGGGGCTGGTGCTTTTGCAGGGAGGCAGGCGTGGGAGCAGCTGCTGGGGCTGGTCAAGGTGCTCGCAGCCCACGTCGTTCACTGCCAGTGTCCCAGCGCTTGGCCCGTTGGTGTCCTGCCCTGCACATGGTGGAGTTGTACTGGGGTTGCCTCGGTGGCATTCCACACTGGTGGGTCCCAGGGATGGCAGGGGCAGAGGGAAGCTGCATGGTGCGGTGTCCTGCAGCAGCCCTGGCTGGCCCGTGCAGAGGCCGGGAGCAGCGGTGTGGCCCTGTCCCAGTCTCAGTGAGCAATGGCAAGATAAATTGAAAACTCCTGTCGCAGTATCTCTGCAGTATCTCTAGTTAGAAGAGTTAAAGTCACTCAGTCAAGAATTATTCTTTTCTCAATTTGTATCCAGCTGAATGAGCAGATCAAAGTATTGTGATTCTGTCGTGTGAGAGGGAAAACCAGCTCTGCTCTGGATTACTTTAAAGGCTGTTCGGAGACTTTAGGCTTGTCCACAGAAGTCACCTCTGCTGCAGAGGCACAACCTTTGTTAGCTCTGCCAGCCTGCAATGCCACAGGCACGCTGAGTCTTGGAGAGAGGGGCCTTCTGCTCTAGAGGCGGCACGTCCATCCTGCCAGGGCAGGCAGGTCAGCCCTGGTTATGGGTTTTCTCTGTCGTCATCTGCACTGTTCTTGAGAAAGCTTCACCTGGGAGTCTTAACACCTGCCTACACGTAGTGTAAATATATAAGACAGAATGGGAGGAATTCTTCGTGGGGATCTCCAGGAGCCTCTCTCCTTCCCGGTGAGTTGGGCACTGTGGCTGAGCACTGCCTGGCAGGTTCAGGTGTCAGAGACCCACAGTTGGCTCCAGTAGGATACTGTAGGGCTTTCAGAGAGTGCAGCATTAGCAGATACAGGTTCCTTATTAGCCACTTACTGAGAAGATGCGGTTCAGGTCTTGTGTGGTTCGTCAATCCCATTACAACAGAAACTTGCAGTTACACTGACACTAGCTGCAGGTGAGGGACCCAGCCAAGCCAAGCCTCCCTAACCCTGCACAGCCATGCTACCCATGAGCAATGGACCAGAGACTTCTCTGCCTTCATGACAAATCACTGGTGTAGCCGGCATCGTTGCTGTGAAGTAGAGCACATGTTACTGTGCTTGATGGTTCATGCTCTCCTTCTTTTTCTCACTGAAGAGTTTATTTTTTGTTAGAGCTTACCCTAAAATGAATTCTTGGAGACACATGAAGCAGAAATGATTCTCAGAGTTTCACTTCAGTTTCTGTAATGCACGTACAGCCATCATGAGGGGAAACAATGTTAAACTCTAGGGGTTTTACACAGAAATTAAAAATTCTGCAAGGCCTGTGTCACTGTGACTCAGATGCTCTGATTATGTTGCTGACAGCTGAAGCTCCTGGAGCAGCAGTAAGTAAAATGGAATATGCATTAGAAAAACCACACAAACAAATACAGAAAACATTTCTGGGAAGCAGCAACTGCCCTGGTGGGAAGCTGATGCTTGTCAGCTCGGGCTCCGCAGAGCGAGGCACGGCTGGATGGAGGCTGGTGAATTCAGCTGCAGAGCACACGTGCTGGCTCACCCAGCAGCAAGTGCTGGGGAGGCTTCCCCGGGGCTGCTGGGGTTGGAAACTGCACGTTAGGATGGAGTGGAGCTGGTTCTCAGGAAAGCTCCCGAGTCCACTGTCAGCACCTGCCCGGCATCTCTGTCTGCAGTCAGCGGGGAAGAGTGAGCCCAGAGTTGGAAGGAGGGCAAGGGAAACAGCACGAGGTCAGCAACTATTTTTAACTCCTCTAAAATTAAAATTTCCTTATCCTTCAGCAGTTTTGTTCCCGCTTCAAATGGCAAGAAGCCTTTAAAAGCACCTCAATGTCTCTCTTCAGATTTTTATGGCTTGACATTCTCCCTCATAGCTGACCTGGATTTTCGGCATTTCTGACTCACTCCAGACTCCCTTGGCAGAGACTGCTGGACTGGGTTTTCTGTTCCTTTAGTAATTTTCATTCGTCTTTTCTGCTGACTGAGATCTAAAGCTTGGGATTCCTGTTATTCTTTGATTGCTAGTCAGGTACGGTCAGTGCATCTCAAATGAATCATCAGCTGTCAGTGCAGTACAGTGCAGTCTGGAAGTCTGCTCCAGACAGACCCTGAGCAAGGTGGAGAGGAAAAGTTGTGTTTTAGGACCAGGGTGTGTTTGTCTGAGCTCTATATATAAAACTTCACAAAAGTAGTAGTATTCACCCTCAAAATGCACAAATCCCTTTCTTTTCTGTTGCACTGTCTGATTATCTGACGTGTCTGCACTTCAGGATTTTCTGACATTGCTTCTACGCCTCTCTCGTTCCAAAAGTCTGTGTTTCCACTAGACCTTTCGTAGCTGTAGTTAACTGATGGCAGTGAAAGAAAGAAAGGAAGAAAGAAGGAAGGTTCTTCTCTCACAATGCCAATGCATGTTCACCTGTCACCACATCTGCGTTCACATGGAGTGTAATTCTAATGTGGATATTTCCAAACCTAATGCAGGGTCAGACTAGAGCCTGGTGCTTGGGAGGTGCAGGCTGGGGCACTGATGGAGTGAAAGGGCTGAACTGATTCTCTCCTCTCTTTCCAGGGTTTGATGCATTCCAGTGGGCCTGTTGGCCGCCACCGCCAGCTGATACTGGTTCTGGAGGGAGAACTGTACCTCATTCCTTTTGCTCTCCTGAAGGGCAGTTCCTCCAATGAGTACCTCTATGAGCGCTTCAGCCTCATTGCAGTGCCATCTATCCAGTCGCTGAATCCCAGCTCCAAGGTCAGACATTGCCTTTAAAACATCTCTCTTGCAGAGCTCCGCTGTAGGGTGCAGGTTCCTCTACATGAAAAAAGCAGCAGCTCTGTCCTGCTGCACCAGGTGCAAGAATAGAAATCACAAACACACCATCCTCCTGAGGCACTCTCAGTTCCTCTGAGCACTTTGAGCACCACAGCTATGAAGGAGATTCTGATGTAGTTCTTGCAGCACAAAATCACAGCCCCAGGCGTGACAGTAAGGACAAGGGACATGGATCACTTGGGTGTCCTCCTCTAAAGGGTGGCATGTCTGGGGTGTGGAACTACATGGCAGGCTGCAGAAATGCAGGTGTTTGTGATCTATACTGAGCTTCCTTGGCAAGCTGACTGTCCTGTCACATTTCTGGTACCTTTACCTACTTTTCATCTTTCTTTGTGGAGAAGGCCCCTAATGTCTCATGACACTGAAGCTATGACATCACGACACCATGCCGCTGGCACTGGTGATACTGATCTTTGAAATACAGGTGCAAGAAACCAATTAGTGAGTGATTACAAGTAGTCTTCCCATAAGGTGGAAATCTGGGATCTTCAGGCTTCTAGCTCTGCTCCAGCCCTCAAAGGGACCTGGGCTCAGTCTGTTGCTTCTATTCTTATCTTATCTGTTCAGCCAAGATGTGGAGATAGAAAACCTGACTGAATTCAAGTGGACATGTTTGTTGGAATATTTAAATGGAAGAAACTAAAGAAATGCAAAGCTTTTTTTTGTAATTATGACAACCAGGCTTCTGTTTAGAGATGAAGACACAGGATATTTTATTACCAGCATCATAACAAATAGATCTTTGAACCCCATTTTCTCTTTTTCTGTAGTCCCATGCAAGGAAGAGTACTCCTGCTTACTCCAGTTCTACCTCAATGGCAGCTGTCATAGGAAATCCCAAGCTCCCTTCAGCAGTTATGGACAGGTGGCTGTGGGGACCTATGCCTTCTGCAGAAGAGGAAGCATATATGGTATCTGAATTACTTGGCTGCCAGCCTTTAGTTGGCAGTGCAGCAACAAAAGAGAGGGTCATGAGTGCCCTCACTCAGGCAGAATGCGTCCATTTTGCAACCCATGTCTCCTGGAAGCTGGCTGCTTTGGTCCTGACACCCAACACTGACAGCAATCCAGCCAGCAGCAAGAGTTCTTTTGGGAACCCCTACACAATCCCAGAATCCCTTCGGATGCAGGATGATGCCAGTGACGTGGAGAGCATCTCAGACTGCCCTCCTCTTCAGGAGTTTCTGCTTACAGCAGCTGATGTCCTGGATCTGCGGCTTCCTGTCAAATTAGTGGTTCTTGGCTCTTACCAAGAATCTAACAGCAAAGTCACTGCTGATGGAGTCATTGGCTTGACAAGAGCATTCCTAGCTGCTGGGGCACAGTGTGTCCTAGTGTCGCTCTGGCCTGTTCCTGTGGCTGCTTCCAAAATGTTTGTGCATGCCTTCTATTCCTCCCTCTTGAATGGGATGAAATCCAGTGCAGCCCTTGGAGAAGCGATGAAAACTGTACAGAGCAGCAAGCAGTTCTCCCATCCATCCAACTGGGCAGGTAGGAAGGATCTACTTTTTGACAAACAAGATGGGGTTTCTACAGAGCACTCTTGTTTGAGCCAAATTGTTTGAGTTAAGCAAGAAGTGCTAGCGTGTGGTTGGGAGAAGGGGCAGGCAGAGCTCCTTCTGCTGACGTTTGGAGAGCTGGCATTTTGGTGGTGTATAAGCTAAGACGGGTTTCTGACCGAGACAGCGAAAGCTCCTCGTTTTCCGAGTTCTGTGTCTGCGGGCACTGTTTAGCATCTATTGATTTCCACTGCTGTAAAGTAGACCTGGAGCGTGCCAGGGCAAGCTGAGCTGCAATACAGTGTTTTTCCGCTTGCTTGAACAGGAAAACACTATTGATTTGTTACTAGAGGAGAACAGTAAGAAGCATCTAGAAGCTTTCTGGAAGTTCATTCTATTGGACCAGACAGGGAGTGGGCACGTCTCTGGGAATGGAATATCACTGCAGAGCGCAGTGAACCATCGTTCCAGCAGCCTGAGAGGGCAGGGGGTATCTGCTGCTGTTCTGAGCATTTTCTGTAGTGAAAGGAGATTGAGTGTCTCTTATTCTGAATCCTACAGGCTTCATGCTTATTGGGAGTGATATGAAGCTGAACAGCCCTTCTTCACTGGTAGGACAGGCCCTGACTGAGATTCTGCAGCACCCTGAAAGGGCACGAGATGCTCTGCGTGTCCTGCTACATCTGGTAAGAGAAAGGAAACGCTGCCACAGCCAGCAGGCACAGGGAGGGGCACTGCAGCCCCTGTTCTTGGGAGGTAACATCACCTGTAAGTGATGAATGGGAAGAGAAACACCCTGATGTGTACACACTCCCTCTTGAATGCATACCTTCAGCCCTTCTCCCTTGCCATAAGGTAATGTCTTGTGAAAACTCTGGGTCAGTGTGAAAAGACTGGGACACCCAATGAAGTGTCCAGAGCAAAAAGAGGCAGAGTGGAGTCTTAGATCGCACTGTGACAAAATCCTCCCCAAACCCATCGGGGTTGTGTTAGCTGTTGAATTGGGTCTCCACTTTAAAAATACAATGGTCATTGGGGTTAATTGTTTCTGAAAGAAAATAGCTATAAACAGTCATGGAGGTGCAGGGCAGTGACTGATGTCTCTGTGTACTTGGACAATAAGAGACACTTTTGTCCCCAGATGTGCCATCAACATATTGTGGGGAGCAGCAGGACTGAAGCCAAACTGCCAGATGGCTACAGTACTCTCTCATGACTTTTAATACTTTTCCTCCAATGTGTCTTCTGTTGTCCAGCAGGAATGTGGAGTATCCATAGGATGATGGAAACCTGTGCATATTGCTAGTCATCCCACTTGCTGGGTTTTGTGGACACACATCTCTCTTTACTGTTTACTGTATAGCTGCAGACTCTTGCCTGGTAATAAGCAGTGTATGCAAGAGACGGGAACCTGACCGTGAGTCCTTTTTGGGGGAGAAATGCAGCGGCCAGGCTTACAGGACACTGTCACAACGAAACCGGTACTTGGTTTCCTGTGGCATTACTTTCCCTGGCATCCTGGAGAATATTGACACTCATCACAGTGATTTTTACAGCTGAGTGCTGATTTTACAGCTGTGAGTGCTGAGTTACTGGAACGTCTGCCAGCATCTTTCTGTGTACCAGGTTCAACGCTGGGTTTGCTGTCTCTCAACCTGCTGCTTCTGCCTCTTCACTGTATAAAAAGAGGCAGTTAGTAAAAATGTTCTGTAAAATAAGCTAATGCTGCATTTTCTCCAAAGGTTGAGAAATCGTTGCAGCGGATCCAGAATGGGCAGCACAACTCCATGTATACCTCACAACAAAGCGTGGAGAATAAAGTCGGTGGCATTCCAGGCTGGCAGGCACTGCTCACCGCGGTTGGATTTCGGTTGGACCCTCCAGCCAGCGGCCTGCCAGCGGCAGTGTTCTTCCCGACCGCTGACCCTGGCGACCGGCTGCAGCAGTGCAGCACCACCATACAGTCCCTCCTGGGTAAGAAGCAGGCCAGCTGTGGGATCTGCCCCAGCAGACATCAACCTTTCCCTGCCTGCCTTTGATGCAAGCCTGTAAAACAGTGATGTTTTACGTCAATGAAATAAAACTGTTGAATAGGGTAGAAGTTCTAGAAGTAAATGTTTACTGAAAATTTTGTCACAGGTGGGAGCCATGTGCTTACTGGGTCCAGTATCTGAGAAGTATGATCTGACTATTCCTTTCTCCCAGGAAAGGCTCTCGGTCAGAAAGTGTATAATCAGCTGGAAAGTGGGAAAACCTTTTGCTTTCGGGAAATTGCTGCTGCTTCCAGAACTGTTCAGTGCTGTGTGGGAGAGGTTTTAGGAATTAGCCATTTGCGTCCTGTTCAGTCAGAAACAGACAGTGAACAGTCCCTGTTTCTGATTATATTTTTCAGGTTTGCCGAACCCTGCACTTCAGGCACTTTGTAAACTTATCACAGCTTCAGAAACAGGAGAACAGCTTATCAACAGGGTGAGTTGGGAGGTGTTCCTCCCTGTACCAGTGCGAGTGGTTCTTCCCAGGTCAGTAAATTCAGAAGTGCACAGAATGGTTTGAACCATTCTCACTGCTATTTGGCCATTGTGGCTGGTCTTTGTCCATGGTAATTACCAAAGTCTGAGGGTATAGTTAACTTTGGACAGTGCAAGGTCTGTCAGAAACCTTACTGAGCCTCTGCTTCTCCTGGTGTCCATGCTCATAGCTCTGCTGAAAGGACTCACAGTCTTCAAGAGAAGGACCATCTGTGGCTATGGGGCTCCACCCAGTCTCCTTCACATTCCTCCCTCCCCCCAGTCTTTCTAGCATGCCTGGCCTAACCTAACCTCACCTTCCTCTGTACCACCAGCCTGGCTGGCTTTCCATTACGTGTTTCTTACTGTCCTGTTTGCCCCTCTAATGAGGTTTATCTCGATCATTTGCCTGCTTTAGTAAATGAACACGCTGCACATAGTGAATGGGCTTATAGCTCACTTTCTTTTCCCCTTTCCCCATGCAAAAGTGTTCTAGGGAAGCACCATGGTGGGATTATCTCTGTGTAGCTTCAGAGGGTTGCCCTTCATTCTGCCATGTTGAATGTCTCTGCACAAAATGCAAAAACAGAGCTGCAGCTTTGCTGCTGCTGCTTTGCTGCGCAGCCGGCTCTCTCAATCCGTTAGACTGAGTCTGCTTCAGGGAACGGGTTTCTTGTTATGATCTACAGTACCACATGAGGTATTTCTAATGGCTTGCCCTTTATGGCGTTTTGCTTTCTTGCCTTGGCTCTTTTGTCAGTGCCTGAGACTTCTGTGGTTGAATAGCAGGATTATTTTTTCCCTCCTTGCCACCAGAGGGAGGCCCGGAGTCAAAGGGATGCAATGAGTAGGAGACGATATCCCCATAGATCGGAATGTGTTAATGGTGTCCATGAGTTACTTCACGATTGTCTTCTTGCCTCAGCTAATTAAATCACCCAAGGAAGAAGATTCAGATGGCTGTACATAACTAACACAAGGTGCCCTCGCCCTTTCCTCAGCTGCCCCATGCAATAACTGTTGGCAGGGTACTGCGGTGTTTTTGCAAATGTTCTTCTGCAGCCCAAAGCCCCAGCAGAATTTCCTTTGCACAAGAGTCTATCCAGTTTTACAAGTCGGGGTTTTCAGCTCGGCTCCGCCTTCCTCTGCGGTTACTTGCTTTTTTCCCCCTCCTTCACTCAGCAATTCAGTTGGTGAGCAGCTAAGGCTCTGCCTGTCCCAAAGGAGAGAAGACTGTTCAAAACTGGGGTGTCGTGACTGATGGTTCAGTCAGAGGGTGTTGCTTACTGTCTTTCCTGTATGGGTGACAGACGTCGCAAGGGAGCAGGTGCTCTTGGCATGAGCAAAGCAGCTAGGGAGGGAGCCTGATCTTTTGATGAGGCATAAAAATGCTTACTTGTAGTGCAAAACAGAAGGTAGGAACCACAAAAGAGAGAGCGCCAGTACTACCGCCTGCCCAAGGAAAAGTTAGGGATTGCTGACTGCATTAAGTGCCAATAATGTACCCCTGATAAAACAAGAGAAGGGCTTGTTTTGTGTCCGGCCTTCTGCCAGAATGTGGGTTGGCCTGAGGATCTGTCTGCAAAGTTTGACTTGATTGGCAATAGCTGGGCACTCCCAGATTCCAGCTGCCTGTTCCCACGCTGTTGGACTCCCGGCTCACAGCTCAAGCCATTTCCATTGCTCCCTTCTTTCTCTGGATAGAGCATCTTGCAGTCAGGATGCTGGTTTGCATGTGGATGTGTCACTGCAGGGTTCCCAATCACGGGCATTTTTCAGCACAGAATAACCTGTGTTCTTTCTTTTCTCCTCTCTCTTCCTTTGTTGTTATCTGCTGCCCGAAGGCTGTTAAAAATATGGTGGGAATGGTGAGTATTACCTGCACTGGGATGTGACACTGCTGTGCAGGATAAAATTCTTTGGTCACTGCAGACCCATTGCCTGTGTGGCATAGTGTCTTCAACCCACTTTCAGGCCTGGAATTTGCTCCATAGGGCTACTGTGGAACAGGACCATATAAGCTTTTGTGGGTTGTAAGAGATGGGTGGTCCTGAGGTTAGTTGGTCCCTGATTAATGAGTTTCCATTCTTTATATCCTGGCTGTGTTTTTGGATTACGTGGGATCCTGGCACCTTGATTTGTGTCAGATCTTCAGAAGCACATTTTTTCTCTACTTTGCTATTCCTGTCCCTTGGGCACAGTTGAGAAACTTCTTTCCTGGAGGCCATGGAGGTATTAGGAAAGTCTTCCATGGTTTCATATGACTTGTTCTGCCCAGTTAAATGCTGAGAATGAGTTTCTTGGGATTTGCTTAAAGAGTGTGGCTCAGTCACGGAATGGGCTTTGGTATATTGCTGTGAGCAGCTCCAGAGTATCTCTTTTCTTTCACTTCACAGATTTTCCTGCTGTGCTTCCTTCTTGCTCAATTTCCACTGGCCACCCCCCAGCCCTCACCCCTGTTCTGTCCCTGCCTTTGCTGCTGTTCAAGTTTGTCCACTGTTGCTGTCCCTGGACTGTCCCTCTGCCCAGACCTTTTCATCTCACTGTTGTGTTGAGGAGCAGCAGTTGAATATGTGGGGGTACAGGGAAAGGGCTGTTTGCAGTGCACTTCTGTAGCTGTGACTGTCAGAAAAGCTGTGGTGTGGTTTGTAACGAATGACTAATGGTTGTATTGTTTTCTTCAGCTGCATCAAGTCCTGGTTCAACTTCAGGCAGGCGAAAAGGAGCAAGATTTCTCCTCTGCACCAATCCAGGTTTCCATCAGTGTCCAACTCTGGAGGCTACCTGGCTGTCATGAGTTTCTGGCAGCTCTAGGTTAGGAGAGCACTTTTTTTTCCCATTGTCTTTCTAAAACTATTGCTAGTGTCTCATGTGGTGGCTTGAACTGGTGACAGGACTCACAGCTTGAGGTTTGTCTGGGTGCTGTTTGGTCTTTGCATCTCTCTGGATGTGGTCCCTGACTGCACAGTACCTCGCTGCCAGTTGACATGTGCACAAATCTTTTGCTCGCTGTTTGGCCCATGCTAAGGTGCATTTTTCTCTCATGCACCAAAACTTCTCCTGAATCAGCAGAACGTGAATTTCAGGGTTGACAGCAGCCTGGTACTGTCAGGTTAATTTAACCCCAGGTTATATTTCAGGATCATGTTTTCTTCTGGTTCATAGTACATACTTTTGTGTTTGCTTTTGGCCTTCTACCCAAAGTGAACCGATCATTTCTTTGGCAGGGAAACCTGTGCACTGGGCAAGGATAGGACATAATAGGTTGATAGTATGTACCAGGCCTACATCCTGCAGAAAAGACAGATGAGAACTAAACATCAAGCTAGATTTTATTCTGGCTTGGACCTTGCTTAGAGTTAGTAAAAAGGCATTGCAGGCAAGAGGCAATGCTGCAAAAGGAAACATCCAAGAAGACTGCTTGAGGAGCTTGCACAAGCCAGGCGCTGTTTCTCACAGACAGTCATGCCTCCTGCAGCTCAGCCCTTGTTTGCTGAATTCCAAGGTTTATGCTCTTCTTCAGACCCATTTCTGTGAGAAAATTTTGGATTATTGGTGAATGACAGGGGCATGTGGGATGCTGTCCCCCAAGGTGCGTTTAGTATATAATTCCCCAACAATTCCAAGTAATTGGCAACTAAGAAGCACTGACTAGTGCATTTTGTCTGTCAGCTTGGACAGGAGTGATTTGTTCATGTGTTCACAGTCCAGCACCATAAAGCTCCCAGCACTTGCTGGAGAGGTGAGCTAAGTAGTAATAAAAGCAAAACGAGCAAACTGTCCATTGTAGGTGAGAAGTTACTGTTCCGGGACACTGCAGGATCTCGTATCTCTTTGTTCTGTTTGTGTTATAAATGAGGTCACACTTGTTTAAGACATTGGATCTTTCTGTGAGGTGTGATTTTCTGTTCCGTATTCCACTACAGGTTTTGACCTTTGTGAAGTTGGCCAAGAGGAGGTGATTCTGAAAACTGGGAAACAAGCTAATAGGAGGACCATGCACTTTGCTCTGCAATCCTTGCTGGCACTTTTTGGTAAAGCTACTTACAGTAGTTTTGGTCCTGTATCATCAGATGATTTGATCAGAATGGCTTATATTGAAATGTCACACTCTTACCTTTTGCAGAGATCATACATACATCGTCACACACGTGTCATACAGACCATGCATCATACAACAGGTGCAGCAAATGTTTGTTTTGTTTTGTTTTTATCTGGGAAACAAACTCTTAAGGCTTGGCTGAGGCCAAAGCTGGGAATGGAGTCCAGCAACTGGAGTATGTATAACTCACTTTTGGTTTTGAGATATAAAATGACAATGAATTGACAAGTTTCATCCAGGATACCTGTGCTGAGGGCTCCTGCCTTTGCATTTCCTCAGCTGTGCACACTTTTTTTCTCACCTAAGTAGTAGCTGGGTTTTCTGAAGTAGCATAGAGTCTCAGTGCATGTTTTGTAGCATTTCCTCTTAATTCTTATAGAATGTTACCTGGTTTTGTTTGAGTTTTACTCTGTGTATAGGGGCATGTTTGTACATTTATTTCTTTTCTCTTCTAGATTCTACAGAGCTGCCTAAGCGCCTTAGCCTGGACAGTTCCTCATCACTAGAGTCACTGGCTTCTGCTCAGTCTATTTCCAACCCCGTACCCCAGTATCAAAACCCTCCATTCTCTCCTACTTGTCCAGACAGCATTGCATCAGATGCCATTTCTGTGTATAGCCTGAGCTCCATTGCTTCTTCCATGAGTTTTGTTTCCAAGCCAGAGAGCATGCCAGATGGTCTGGGACACAGAGGACGCCAGGACTATGAGAGGCCCAAGAACATCTACCCACACAGGTCTGCAGTACAGAGCCAGTTGTCGCCACAAACCAGCACTGTAGCCAGCAAAGATGAGGAAGAGTATGAAGGTTTTTCTATAATCAGCAATGAGCCTTTGGCTGGTTACCAAGAAAACATAAACCCAAGATTTTCCCCTGATCACAAACAGCCCAAAACTGGCCAGACGGGAGGCATTAAAGAGTCTGTCAACTCCAAGGGGAGCTTAAGTACCCCAAATTCTCCTGTTAAAATGACTCTTATTCCCAGTCCAAATTCACCTTTTCAAAAAGTTGGCAAACTTGCAAGTTCTGATACTGGGGAATCTGACCAGTCTAGCACTGAGACTGACAGCACTGTCAAATCCCAGGAGGACAGTAATCCAAAGCTTGATCCACAAGAGTTGGCCCAAAAAATCCTGGAGGAAACTCAGAGTCACCTCATTGCTGTTGAACGGCTTCAGAGAAGCGGCAGCCAAATAAACAAGAGCAACAGTTCAGACGATGGAGCCTCCACCCCTGCAGGCTTGTCTGCCTTTAGATCTTCAGAGACCAGTGCATTCAGTCGGCCAGTCAGCTCTAGTCAGAAGAATCAGTCATCACCTCTTGCAGTTAAACCAAAGCCCCCGACAAGGAGTTCATCCCTTCAGAAAGTGAGCTCTGGCTATAACAGCCCAACGACATCGGAGATGTCGAACAAAGAAGGCACAGGACAGTGCAGTGGGCAGCCATCTCCAAGTTCTGATTCACATGGGTCCTTAACTGAGCAGCCTCACTTTAAACTCAAGTACCCCAGCTCTCCGTACAGTGCTCATATTTCTAAATCACCCAGAAATATCTCTCCAAGCTCAGGGCATCAGTCTCCTGGTGGCAGCACTCCATCTCCTGCTCTTTCTTACTCCTCAGCTGGTTCTGCTCGCTCAAGTCCAGCTGATGCCCCAGACATAGACAAATTAAAAATGGCTGCCATCGATGAAAAAGTGCAAGCAATTCACAACTTAAAGATGTTCTGGCAAAGCACTCCCCATCACTCCACTGGCCCAATAAAGATTCTCCGAGGAGCTCCTGGAACAATGACTTCTAAGAAAGATGTTCTCAGCTTGCTCAATTTATCTCCACGGCACAGCAAAGAAGAAAGTGCAGATAAGCTGGAACTAAAGGATCTGTCTATTGAGCAACACCTTGCTTCTCCACTAAAGAACCCTCCAAATGGACACAGGCGCCCTGAAACTACAAATGCAGTGACATCAGCTCATTCTCCACCTTCCAGTAGCACTCCAGGAACCGCACGCCCCTTGAGGCTGCCATCTGGGAACGGTTATAAATTTTTGTCACCAGGAAGATTTTTTCCTTCCTCCAAATGCTGAAATGTCTCGAGTACTAACTGATGACTTAAAATCTTGTTAAAGTATTTGCTTCTGCCCACCTGCCTTTATCAGTACAGAACCATTATCTGAGAAGCTGTGGTCATTCCCACAGTTGGCAATGCACAGGAAGGTGACAGATTGCCCCCCGTCTGTCACTGCGTAGGAACGTGGGCATTACACAGATGGGTTTGAGTTTCCCTTGGCCAGACTCACTTGACAACAGGCTCTGTGTGTAGTGCTTAGTATTTGCAGCAACAGGTCTAAGGAATCCAGTTGTCTGTTCATAAACTACTAGCTTTTAATCCACCTACTTGTATTTCTTAACCTAACAGGAGGTTTTACAGCTGGCTTTTTATACAGAAATTTTACATATCAGGGATTGGAGAGGGAAGGGAGAGGAGGCAGGACATTCATGTATACCACAAAGAAAGTATGCACAAGTTTCTGCCTGGAGAAGTACAAGCCATTATTTGATTGCTTTCAAAGGCTGACAGAGAGGCCAAGATAACACACCTCCAGATACCGCTGCCAAGTTAGCCAAACACAAGAAATTGCTGGCAATGGAACTCCATAGCAGCATGATACTGGCAGTTCTCTCGCATCAGGTAGAGGCTGGTGAAACAAGGACAAGAGGACAGAGGTGCCCCGTTCTAAAACCTGCATCTTGGGTAACTTTTCTGGAAGGAAACCTTTCAGGTGATATTTTGCTGATTGGTCTGCTCAAAAAAAAAAAGTGTTTGGAGCATAACGAGCGAGGTGAACCTCAGCGTGAGCGTGAGCAAGCGTGTGTCAGAGAGACAAGTTTTGGTTTTATTGAATGCTCTGATCTTTCTGGCACGCAGTGTTACGGAGGTGAAATTTTCATCTTGGCAAGTATTTGGGCAGCACAGATGTCTTCTGTCTGCTAAGTGTGTGTAGAAAAGGGTTACAGACACGGGAGCTCAGAACATTATTTACAGTTCCACAGTAGGCGGGAATGTGACGTGTATGCGATTTAGACATCACCTGACCAAATAAATCCTTCACTGACCCTGCTAAGTCATTCCCCATAGCTCCTCATGGTCAGGTCTGCAGATCTTCCCCCTGCTGTGGAAGGAAGTTTCTTTCAGAGCAAGTCGACCAGTCTGAGCAGATGTCAGTGCAGTCAGAGCAGCAAGCAGAGTGGCTGTGTGCAGAACCTGGGCACCCTCTGATCCATGGAGAAGAGAGAACCAGGAGCACCCCAGGGGTGACATGTAAAGTCAGCTTTCCTAGGCTAGATGGTGTTTAGGTGTGATGGATCAAGTCAGACCTTACTACTTTTAAGCGGCTATTGAATGCAGTGATGTAATCGGAATCAAAATTATAATTTCCATGCACTGAAGACTGTGGGCGCGCGGTAGCGTTAGCTCTGCTACACAGCACGCCAGGTCCCAGCAGTGTCTCGCAGGCCGTGTGCTATGAAGTCGGAGCACTGGATCACCAAGGCTTTTGGTTTCTATTCTGCACTCCCAAAATTCGCTGAGTGACCGAAGGCTACTCACTTCACCTCTCCGTGCCTCGTCTTCCCTTTCTATCTAAATGGGGATAGTAATACTTACCTACCTACCTCACAGAGGTGTTGTGAGGCTTAATTAATTAGGCCCTGAGTTTTAGCTGGATCATAAGTCAACTTCCAGTCTGGCAACTGACTACCTGAACGGTGAGTGCAGTCAGCTCTGTAAACATGTTAGAGGCACCTTGCTGATGCAGATAATTGTTGCACTTGTCATGTCTGGATGCTCTTCTTGAAAATATGGATCTAATATTGTGATTTTTCTTAGGGATCTTGGAGGAAAAGCATGATAGCAGGACAGAGGGTTCAATTCCGACACCGGAATATGAAATTACTTAGGCTCAGCTTACTCATGGTGCATACATCAGATGCTTGCTTTGAGTATATTCTAGAATCAACTGGGTTTGGGAGAGTGTTTTCCTTTTTGCCATCGCAAGAAATGAACACAAGCACTAAAGGCAAAGAATAGAGGGCTGTGTTGTTACAGTCAGCTAACAAGGGATGGATGATCCCAAAAGTTTCAGTGCAAAAAGACAAAAAGAGTGGATCTTCATCTACTCATATTATGCAATGTAGCAAAACAGTTGAGTAAATCTGTTCAACTCATGTGATGCAAGTTATTTGTCCGTACATTACATCTTTCTGTGATGGTTTGGTGCTAGGTATCATCTTCTCATCATTTGGCAGGAACAGTTAGAACAGTGGGCCAAAATGAGTCGGTACAGCGTCTAGCCATCGCGTAGACGGTGATACTGCTGATAATGCCACTTGCTCTGGTCACAAGACTGCTGAGCGACTTCATGTGACCAACCCTGTTTCTAACCAGCGTAACTGTTTTAAAACGACATCCCAGGAACATCCAGGATGGAAGTGGGCAGCTTTTTGTTTATAGCAACAGCAAATACTCCCTGTAGTGCTGCATAACATGCCAGAAATAAGCCTCTTTACTTGTACTTTACTTCCATAACTAAAGGATCTTTTAATCTGTAGAAATTATATATTGCCATTTTGGTACAACCCGTTTTCATGCTGCCAGTAGGTTTCACACTGGTTTAAAGTTTTCAGAAACAGCTAAATTGGGGTGGGGGTGGTTCTTTTGTTGTCATTATTTTAAGGAGGGAGGAGCATTAGAAGCAGGAAAGGGTTCAGATGTAGAGGAAGTTCAGTATTTGGGAAACTGGTGTTGTATAAATATGGAAGGTGTCACTAGAACAAGTCCTTTGGGAAATGTTTCCATTGACTTGGCATGGGGCACTTCTGCTGGCTTAATGAGAGCCATGAAGATGCATGCTTACTCATGGCTGGGAGACACGTCACACACCTTGTGCCTACCCCTCCACCCCCTGAATGAGAAACAACCCCTTAGTGAGGAAAAAAGTTTTATCAGGTTTGCCCGTTATGTGGAGAAATTCAGGAAGTGAAAATAACATGTTCACCGTTTGGTATTAGAATTCCTTCTGTGGAGTTGAAATGCATTTGTCGTTGTTGTATTTGTGCATGGTACAAGTGACAACACTGCTTAATACAGTGAGCAATAAAAGTTAGGTATTATCCACTTTCACATAAAACCTGCCACATGCAACCATTCCCCAAGGCCACAGCATTCATTTTAGTTCGGTTTTGCCCAGTACGTTTTACTGTGCGAGATACAGATTTTTTTTATTGACTGTCTTTAGCTCCATCTAAATGGGAACAGTAAACAATCTCTCTGATCAAAATCCAGTTTAGTTTGGTTTTGTTGGCTAGCCTGAACTCTGGCCTGGTACTGATTTTCCTTCTTTTTAATCACACCTTACTTAAGGAAGAAGCAAGGGGTGCTACACCCACGTGTATCACTCTAGGCCATATTTCCTTTCATTAGGTCAAACTCATTCTGTGAACATCTCTTTCAAGTTGCAGAATAGATCCAGGTGCACAGAAGTATCTGTGAATCTGTTAAGAAACACTGGTAGTTCCAGGCTAGATGGTAATAATGGGTTTGAGCAGTTTTGGGCTCATTGCCATGCTGTCCAGAAAGGCTGCAAATGTGTGTGGAAAACTTGGCCCCTGGGTTGCAGAATTCCTTCAAAAGAGCGGTGAAGATGGTAAGTCAGAGAGGACTGTCAGCAAAGACTCTTCCAAGCAGCAGCCGCCCTTTAGCACTTGCTCTCCTTTTACGCAGTGTTAGCCATGTTTGGCCTATATGGACTTTCTTTGTAAATTAAAACTCTGTTTCCAGACAGCATTAAACTTTTTATATTATGAAATTTACCATGTAAAAAGATTTTCATATTTTTATTGAAATTGCTAAGGCATTTGGCCTTCTTTCTTTGTGATTTCAGTGTCTATTAAAGCATGAGTTCTCTCAGTACTTTACTCTCTTGGTCTAGGATGATGTTGGGAAAGAATTTGTCCACGCTGCTCTCTGTCCTGACACCCAGCTGGTCACTGGTCTGTTCCTCTGGGCTGCTCCTGAAGTCACATGCAGACCCGCGCTAGGTGGCCAGGTCTGAGGGGCGTGCAGCTGCTGCCCCTGGCTTCTCCTCTGGTGGTGAGGGGACGCTGAGACACACCCCCCCCCCCCCCCCCCCCCCCCCCCCCCGCCGGCGGGGGTCCGCCCCACTAACAAATGGGGCGTGTGTGTTTCTTTCTCTTCCTCCT
>JANHGN010013922.1:0-16369 GCA_024605025.1 Megaceryle maxima
TGGAGGTTTGTTGGTTGGTTGTGTTTTTTTGTTGATGTTGTTTGTTTTGTTTTGTGTGTTTGTTTTGGTTTTTTGTTTGTTTGCTTGTTTGTTTTTAACGTTTTTGAAAGAAGAACGGATTTAGGGCCCCCACCCCACGTACCGCCTGGGTCGTGCTGGCAGGACCTGCCCTCATTTCCCCCTGCTCCTGGCGTGATCCCCACACACACGTGGAGGCAGAGCTGACTGCTCTGTTTGGGATTTTTTGGTTTTCGGGGTTTTCTTTGTTTTTTTCTTTTTTTTTTTTTTTTTTCTTTTTTTTCTTTTTCCAGCCTGGAGATCCCGAGCAGGATCTGGGGCTCCTGCTGCGGGATGGACCGGGGCGGCGGAGGGGAACGGGGACACTTCGGCTCCCCCAGCCCCTCGACTCAGTGGCTCAGTGGGTCTCTCCCCAGGTGCGAAGCCGGGCGAGGAGCCGGCTGGAGACTCGCCCAAGGCGGAGAACGAGCCCCAGCCCCTGCACGGCTCCGGCATCTGTAAGTGGTTCAATGTCCGCATGGGCTTCGGCTTCCTCTCCATGACCGCCAAGGGCGGCGCGACCCTGGACTCCCCCGTCGATGTCTTCGTGCACCAGGTAACTGGGCTGGATCCCGCGTGGGGTCTTAGGGAGGGAAAAGTGTGTGCAGCCTCCCCTGGAACACCACCACCCTACCACAACCCGGGAACGATGCGAAGCGGGATGGGGGGACCCCCACGCTGCCTCCACTCCAGGTCATGGCTCCCTCCCCATCGCAGCCCCGGTATCCTGGGGGTGTTGGGGTCCGTCCCCGGGCTCGTTTTTCCCGGCGCGAGGCGGATGATGAAGGGGCAGCCGCAGCCCGGGGCTCCTCTTCGGGGACCGGCCCTGTAAGCTGATCCTTGAGAGATTTAATTTTCTCCTCATGGGTCCCTGGGGAGCCCCTCGGGGCTGGATCCAGGGGAGCAGGTGCCCGCGGGGCTGAGCGGGGACGTGTCGGAGTGGGGAGTGGGGATGGTGCTCAGCCCGTGGAGGAACTCGGGGAAGAGCTGGTGTTCTCCCGGGGAGAGGGTCCTGGGAGTCCTAAGCCAGGCAGGGAGGCAGGATCGGGCTTTCCCCAGCTGTGGCTCAGCCCCGGCGGGGAGAGGATCTCTGCTAGGCATCCTTGTTTCGGCTCCAGCTGGCAGAAAGACGTGCGGGGTCGTGTGTGTCCCTATGGATGCTGTATGATAGTGAAAGTCTCGTAACCGGATTTGACCCGCACGCACCTTGCTGAGTGGGGAAGCCCCACGCCTGTCGGTGATCCTGCGCTGAGGAAAGTCGTGGATTCACGGCTGCGGCTGCTTGAACCTCCCCACTCCGGCTGGTGGGGGAGGATCCGCTGGGGGACCCCATTTAGGGGAATGAGTTCGGAGTTGGTGCACAACTCAGAGCCAGCACTGGGAGGGAGATGTGCGGGGCTCAGCGTTGGCTTCCGTGGAAAGGGGGCTGTGTGATGAGTGTGGCCCCTCGCCCTGGGAAAGCCCCTGTTTTTGAGGATGGGGAGTAGAGCAAGCATAAGCAAAGGGGGCGTGGGTGTCTCTGTGGTTACAATTTATGGGTACAGTTGTGAGCAGTGACACAGGATTTGGCCCAAGGCAGCACGATGGTGATGGTGCTGGCTCTGAGTCGTCCCTGGACCTGCCAGGTTCAGTGGCTGCTGCTGTTTGTGGGCCCCAGTTCCCCCAAACTGGGCTCCATCCTGGAGTCTGCCGATGGGCTGGGGGTGCAGGACTGAGCCCCTGGGCTGTGCAGAGCTCCTGGGACTGGGTGCTCCTGGGGGTCTCTCAGCCCTTGCCCACGAGGCAGTGACTGTTCCAGGCAGAGCTATGGCGATTTTGCGAGTGATGATCAGGGGAGAACGAAATTCCTTCTCCGTCGGCTGTGGAGTGGTGAAAGCACCTTGGTAGGAACTACCGCACAGGGCCAGAAACACGGTAGGGTTTGGAGGTGAAGGCTCCAAATTAGGCAGAGAAAACCAAGATCCTGGTGCACTTGAGAAAGCAAATGGGTCTTTGCATCTCAATGTAGCACAGCAGGACCCAGTGCTGGTGAGAGAGAAGCCTCCTGCCCACCCACCCTCACTTCTTCTGAGGGTTTATTGCCCTCAGACAGTCTGGTTTCCTGATTACTCTTATTCACATTCCTGTAGGAAAAGAAAATTAGCTGGGGTATCTCTGCTGGGAGCATCTCACCACCCAGGGAGAGGTGCAGCCTCCTGCTGTCCCTAATTTTCTGGCACCAGAAGAGCCATGGGGTCCCATGTGCAGGGTTTGCCATGCTCAGGAGATACGGTGAATGCTGGGAAAAAGTGGGTTCTTTTGGGTGGCAGAGGAGCCACGTGTGTGTGAGGTTCCCCTGCCAAGGGCAGGGTGCTCCTAGTCTGGAGTTTTGCACCAGCAGAAGTGGGGTGGCTTTGGGCTGATGTTGAGTCTTTCTCCTCGAAGTCAGGCTTTGCCTTCTGCCTCGCTCACCAGTGGGCACAAAGTCACCGCTTGGGATAATGCCAGCGGCTCTCCTACCATAGAGCATCCCAGTACTGGCTCAGCCCCAATCCCTCCTTGGAGAGGGACCAAGCTCATGCTCCCACCCTGGCCTCACTGCTTTTGGGTGGCTTGCTGGGAAATAGGTCCTTCTGCCGATGCTCTTCTGGCTCCACTCCCTGGGGAGGGAGTCGGGGCTAGGAGGGCAAAAGCCAGCACTGGCTGGGGGGGAACAACACACAGGGCTCAGGGTGCTGTGCCCAGCACCTCAAACCAGCCATTGGGGTTTAACACCCCAGAGCCCCCATAACCCTCTCCTTCCCTTCTTCATTTACATATGTGAATGATGACCCACAGGAAGTAATTGTGGGAGAAAGAAGGGAATTGGCCTCTTTAGATCTATTAAATCACTTTATTACAGGAACCAGGTCTGAATGGCCCCGCTCTGCAGGGAGCGCGTCTCCATCTCCCTCTCCCTTTATCTGATCACAAAGAGATTAAAATCTCGGCAGGACAGGAGACTAACAGGGCTCCTCGGGGCTGCCTTTCCCTTGCATTGTGAGCTAAAAATGAGGCATTTGGGTTCAAATGCCTCCCCTGGACACTGGAGATGGATTCATTTGGGGGCTGTGAGGAGACAGGGGGGATGAAGCGCAGAGGAGCGGAGCAGGTTGTCTCAGGGAGGCAAAGGGTTGAGCAGCACCCATGAAAGTTTGGGGTTCTCAAGGTGGCAGAACTGGTACTGGTGAAGAGCCCAGAGTCGTGGTGGTCTCCTGTGGACGTGGCTCCCGGGCTCACACCACGGCTCTGGGCATCGCTTACAGGAACATGAGGTTGCCAGGGTGGGCAGCCTGGAAAAAGGGAGAGGAGAAAATCTGGGTGCCTTATGGCCTGAAGGCTCAGTCCACTGGCCAGAGCAGGAGAAGTGAATGTGGCCCAGCAGTGATAAGTTTTGAAGCCCACCCCCAGACCTGGCGCCACCAGTCCTGGATGGGAGTAGAAGGGAAGGGGCTGCCCAGCTTCTGGGAACTGCTGCACAGCTCTGCTCCGTGTCTCCACAGTGCTTCCCAAACCAACAGGTCTGCATCCTTGATAAAGGCAATGTTAGTTGGGTTCTCTCTCTCTTTTTTTTTTTTTTTTTTTTTTTTTTTTTTTTGTTCCTTCTTGTGATTTTGCCAAGGAGAGCGGCTGGCCACCACTGGGACCCTGTGGCTGCAATGACTGCAGCGTACTCGGTCACTGGCATCTTGATGACGTGGTCCTGTGTGTCTTCAGGGGGACATAAAGCTGTGACTGTGGTTAGACCCCCTGGGGCTGGGCTATGCCAGAGTGCCCAGAGCAGTGCCGGGCCAGCTGGGAAAGGGCCAACACAGTGGGGACTTTGGTCCCCCATGTTTCCCGGGGTGCTGTCATCCCTGGGAGCCTTGTGGGGCTTGGTGGAGGGGCTCCATCCCTACTCAGCCAGGCAGAGGACAGGGCAGAGGGGGATGATGGCTGCTGTTGGGCTGAGTTTTCAGCTGAGCTGACCCAGCCCACCTGCACTTTAGCTGGGGACAGAAACAGGCAAGAAGTGAGCAAGATGCAGGGGAGGCAAGCGGGCGGGAAAGCACATGTTTGGAGGCAGCTCCATCCCTGACTGTGCAGGAGAGCAATGGCAGGGGCACAAGGGAGGATTTCTTCATCAAGGAGCAGGGTCCAGCCTTCCTGCAGGGTCCCCTGGGCTGGGGTGCAGGGCAGGATCCATCCAGGGGGATTTAGTCTGTGCA
Source organism: Megaceryle maxima (assembly GCA_024605025.1). Classification (NCBI taxonomy): domain Eukaryota; kingdom Metazoa; phylum Chordata; class Aves; order Coraciiformes; family Cerylidae; genus Megaceryle; species Megaceryle maxima. Next base: position 4,284 of record JANHGN010013922.1, read on the forward strand.
GAGCTGGGGTGACAGCGAGGGGAAGGGGGAACCTGCTCAGAGTAGGGATTTAAGTTAGTCGGTGTATTGAGCCTGTGATGATCATACTGGGGCAAGGGACACATTTAATATCTTGATTTTTTTCTGCTTTCTCATGAGCATCACTCCTGAGTTTGCTCTCCAGGACCTGCTTTCTGGGTCTCTGGGATCAGTGTCACCCTGCACCGCTGGATGGGCACCCTGGGGCACCGTCGTGGGTGGCTGCAGGACCCAGGAGCACAAGGGTTATGCATGTCCCTGGGGAAGCCATCCTCTGTGGTAGAAACATCCCAGCTTTTGGACGAGGGGGGAGAAGGGTAGAAGCACTTTCGTTGTTGTTGTTTTGGTTTGGGGTTTTTTTTAAATAACTGCTGCAATGAAATTATATCGTGCTGCTTGTGCGCCACAGCCTGATGGCAAATAGTGAAAGAGAGCAGCTTTATTCCACCCCTGAAACTCCCTCAAGATGCACACAAAAAAAGCCTCCTGTCTCTGTCTAAAGATTAACTGATGGCTGCAGGCGCATCCCTTCCCCCAGCTCCCCCTCGCAGCCCCAGGGTGAGGGCCAGCGAGAGAAAACACCCTTCAATGGTCTTCCAGATAAAATGGCCCAAATGAATGGGATTGCTCTTGTTAAAAGCCTGCGGAGGGTTGGAATGGAGCCGGGGAGGGCTGGGATGGAGCTGTTGGCTTGGCGAGCCCCTGTCCTTGCCACCCTCAACTCCTTTTTGCTATTTGCTTGGTCCTAAGAATAAGCAGGATGAAGCCAAAACCACCAGTGGAAGGTGCGCTGCTGCTCCCAGCCTTGCCCCTGCTTTATTAGGGGAGTATGAAATTAATATGCACCTTCTGATCCCAATTCACTGCTCCTCAAAAGGCACAGGAGGAGGGTTTGGCAACCTCTGGGTAGGGAAAAATTCAGCTGAAGGAGCTGAAAGTGTGGATTTGGGGGAGGTAGCTGATGGATTCATCTGTGGGGGAGGTTTTGGTTTTTTTTTTTTTTTTCCTCTCAATATTTAGTTTTTTTTTTTTTTTTTTTTTTTTTTTTTTTTTTGTTTATGATGGAAGGCTAAAGGCAAGCGTAGTTACTTTGTCAGAAAAGTGGCTTTATTTTGGTTTTACTTGAATTGGGGAAAAAAACTTGGGTGTTTTTCTCCAGCTGACAGGCAGGGAAGACACTGTAAAGCCCTGGTAATGTTTTGTTAAATCCCCTGTCCTCTCCCTGACACATCACCCTCTTTATCTCTACACCAAGCCCTCAGAGATGAGGAAGGAAGGACCCTCCTTCCTGGCAGCATCCACCGGCTGCTTGCAGGGAGCCACAGGAAGGGACCAGGGAGCAATTCCTGCTCTGAGTTGTACACACATGAGCCTGAAAATAGCACCAGTGTAGTCCCCAGTGCTTGAACTGCCAACACGGGGAAGAGATTTATGGTGTGGTGTGGGTAGAGGGAAGGGGCTTTGCTCAGGGATAGATCCACACATGAGCTGTGAGGGCAAAAGGAAGTTTCCCTGCTGGCCTCGTGGCTGGCAGAGGGGAGCTGAGCTGGCCCTTGGGTCACTGCCCCGTGTTGGCAGAGCCCAATGCTGCCAAAATCTTCTCTGGAGGCTGTTTGCTGGAGGACAGAGCTCAGCCGAGGGGAGACCTGCGCTGCCAGGGCTGAGGCTGCCACATCCTGCAATGGCATCACCCAGTGGCAATCAGAGCCGTGACCCAAAAAGCTGGCCAAGAGTCAACCCCCTGCACATTAGCTTATTCAGGGTGTGGGAGCCAAGGAAGGGGCTGCTCTGCTCCGGCTGTGCTGAGCCTGAGCCCTGCGGGGAGGGGGTTGCTTCTCCCCTGGAATGGGTCCTCAGGGGTGGTCAGGTGGGGTGAGGGTGGCTGGGCTGTGTGGGGTTCCATGGGCTGATACACCAAAACCAGCAGCACAGGGTTACTTGAGCAAAACAAGAGGGGATGGGGATGCAGAGGCAGTGTGGTGCCCTGGGTGCAGCTGTAGGTGCTGGCTGAGCAGAGGGGGCTGTGGATGGGGTACCCCCAGTCTGTGAGTAACGGTGGGGTGCAGTAATGGGGGCACAAGACCCCTGAGGACTCGGCAATCCCTGTGCCCACCCCCAGGACCTGCTGAGCAGCAGGGGTGATCTGTCTTTCTTGCGCTTCTCTGCAATCAGGGAAACTGAGGTGTGGGAACTGCCCAAAATGCTCAGGGCATGGCCTGGCTGTACCCCTGGCACAGCTTGGCACTGCCACTCGTGTTCTCGCAGCCACCTTTTAACCCAGCATCCCAAGCCAGCTTCTTTTCCAAGGGATTCCAGTTTAAATGGCTGCAGCGCTCTGGCGAGGTGCAGCGGCTGCTCTGCCCCAGGCCCCTCCGGACACAAAGATGGTTTGATTGAGTGGCCGGCGCTGGCTAGGAATAAACGTCCCCTTGTGTCACGCTGGGGAGGCCGCAGGGACAATGGTGACCCTGGGGCCGGCTGAGCCCCTCCAGAGCCTGGCAGGGTGGGGGTGAATCAGAGCCTGGTGGTTTGGGGAGCAGTGACTGGATTTGGGGTGCTCCATGGTGCCCCCTTTCCAAGAGGGGAAGCGGGTCTAATGTTGGGATCTGTGATGGGGAATTTGTTGGGTGGGAGAAAGAGGAGGGATGAAGGTGGGGGACACCCAGTGCCGTGGGGGCAGCGTTCAGCTGCTCTCGTGCTGCGCCTTTGTCTGCTGTAAATAACCACGGAGCTGCTGGGATGTGGGATGGGTGTGAAAGTGGAGAGGTGCCTGCTGTGACACCTGGCGATGGGATGCCGGGGGGGGGCGGGGGGGGGCACAGACAGCGGGTGAAGTGGCGCCAGCTCTTCTTCTGTTCCTTGTCCCACGGGTTAACTCTGGACCCTAATGATGATGAGTGAAATCCTCAGTTGAGGGTATGCTTTAAAACATTTTTATTATGAGGGTGGCAATACTTTGTGATCCTGAGCACAGGGTCTCTCCTCATCCCCCCATACCCAGGACTGACCCCTCAGCTCCTCCATGGGACCCATATCCCAGTACCCAATGGGCAGGAATTGTCTCTCCTGCAGCGGGTGAGCTGGGCGCATGGCTGATGTGCAGAGGGGCTGCAGGGGGTCAGAGGGGCCGCGGCCATGCCGGCCACCCTTCCTCCCCCCACCGTGGCCTGGAACTCCTGGAATTTGGGCAGCGGGAGCTCGGCCGCCGCCGGCCCTTTGTTCTCACTGGCCGGTGGCTCCCAGCCCTGGCCCTCCCCTGCGCTCCCCCTCATCCCCAGCATCCCCGGCTCGCTCCAATCCCCCCCCCTTCTCTCTTTATTTTTTGGGGGGGTGTGTGTGTGTGGAGGCCTGGGAAGGCTCCGGCTTTGTGTTTGGTGTGGGACAGGGGCTCTGGGCCCCTTCCTTTCAGATGCAGGAGGTATGCAGCTAATTCAATGGGCTGCAGTTTGATTACCTATCTGATAACAGAGGAATGCCAGCAATGTGTGTGTTTTGGGAAGGGGGCAGGGGGGATGCGCAGGGACCACCAGCCACTCTGCAGCTCACATCAAAAGGCTGCTGGCGGGGGGAGAACTGGGGTGCCCTGGCCGCTGCCACCCCCACCCCCCTTCCTTCCCTGGGGAGAGGGCGTTTCCTTTGGCCTTTTGGCGGAGGCGGCCGGGGAGGTGGTTGTCATCCTCACCCGCTCCTGGAAAATAAATCGCTTCCCCCCGTCATGTTGCGGCAGCTTCTGCCCCAGCCCTCTTCTTCTTCCTCGAAATGGGGGTAACGGACGGCTCGCAGGGGAGCTGGACCCCCGGCGTTTGGGGTGCAGCAGTTTGGCTGATGGTGCCCAAGGCATGGTCTGAGCTGGAGGGGGCCCAGTTTGTGTTCTGGGTCCCCCCTGCCACGACCGGGCTTTGTCCCAAAGCTTGGGGCCAAGCGTTTGAGAGTTTTCACATCCACAGTGTAAACACAGCTGGGCCCTGGGGCTGCGAACACCCTGATAAGGATCTCTGCCTCCTGTGCCAGGGAGCGTGCTCGACACTGAGCGCCACTGAGCGATGCTCAGCTCCTCCTCGCCCCGAAACACTGTGGCTGCCTCTGGAATGGGGCAAACTCGCCATCCGTGCCAGTTCCTGACACCCAAACACAGGGGGTTCAAGGGGGCTGATGGGGCAGCGTTGTTTTGAGGACCAGGCAGGTTTGGAGGCTGACCATGGGTTGGTGGCCAACTGAGGTGTCACGGTTGAGCCAGGCACCTCCTGCGTTGTGCTGGAAGCTGCTCTGGGCGCAAAGCTCCTGCTTGTGCTGTGCTCAGCATGCTCCTGGTGGTGTTCAGCACTGGGGGAAGGCCAAGGTGGGGCTGGGGAGCCATGTGTGGTCATGGTGCTGAGGACGACAAGGTGTTTGCTGGTGGGAGGTGATGATGGGACTGCCCAGACCAGCCCCGGATGGACAGAGGTTGCTGTGAGATTCTGTCATGTATTTGTTGTCACTGTGGACCTTGTAGCTACTGGTTTGTCTCTCCCTTTTGGGAACAGGTCAGAGAGCAAATGTTTCTGATGATGCCATCTGTCCACCCTGGTCTCCATCCCAGCAGGCAAGTGGGTTGGGTGGATGTGGGTGACTTGGCCCAGCTCTTGGGGTCTATCCCACCCAGAGCTGAGCCCCCACACACAGAGCAGGGGAAAGCAGCAGAAAAAAAAGAGCCTTAAGGGTTGTTCCTCGAGCTCTGCAGCATTCCCAGTTCCCTCACGTGCCCACAGACTTGTGTGTGACCTGCAAGATCCCACCAAAAAAAATTCCCTCCTAAACCCCAACTACTCCATTTCCTCCCTCCCTACTTTTATGTGGGGTGTTTCCATGTGGGTCCCAGTGAGACTGGAGGAAGAAGAAGGGAACTGACCATGCCTGCGCATGCACACGCGTGGAGGCTCGGTGTGGGAAGCATGGGCAACCACAGCCCACGTGACAGGAACTGTCCCAGGCCATGAATGGGGGAGATGCTCCATTCATAAATGCAGAGTCCTGCTGCAGTCGGCCGGCTCTGCTGGGAATCCCCAGCCCGCTGGAGCTGCTCCTCCCTCTGCCAGCAAATCCCCCTTAACTCTTTGCTCGTGCTCGTTTGGGTTCTGCTAATGAAGGTTGAAAGAAAATCCTGCTGGAATGGCTGTCTGGGACACAGTGGTCCCCTGGCAGAGCAGGCAGTGAGGCTGGCAGAGGGGGGAACAAGAGCTGTCAGCTGCATCGCTCCAGCTCAGCTCCTTCTGAATTTGTTCTGCTAAAATGGAGAGAGCTCAGGAAAGTGAGGCAGATTTTTTTATTGCCTCACAATGCCCCCCTTCCCCAGCCTGGGTCTTTCTGAACTCCCAAGTTTGATTGTACAGTGATGACCAATGTGGTGATCCTGGGAGAGAGGGGAGATGCTCCCAGCAGTGACATCCAGGGCCAAACAACTGCTTAATTAATTACTGGAGGCAATTAAAGGGCTTGAACCGAGGTGAGCTGCAGTGAGGGGGCTGGCTGGGACCCCAGCCTGGCAGTACCAGCTCCCAGCCTCCTGGCCTTGCTGCGTGTGCTGGGGTTTAGACCATGTCCTGCGGGTCCCGCCTCTCTGCAGGGAAGAAAACAGGATTGCATGGGTCTGTGCAAAGCCTCGAGACCGTTTTGTCTCTTTTAAATGGTGGGTTTGGATCTCCCCGTGAGCATCCCCAGCATGGGGAATTGGGAGCTGCAGGAGCAGCTCTTGCTCCCCAGCCCAGAGTGCTGGTAGGAGAAAGGGGCTGTTTTTCAGCACTGAGAGACAGTGTTTTGCAACAAATACTGTTGAAATTTGGGTCAGAGTTGGCTCTGCTGGCCATTGCTTGCCAAATCAGCAAACCCTACTCGACCAAGTGTCCCAGCTCACTGAAGGCTCTGCATTATCAAAGGGGGTTCCAGCGATTTTAGGGATATGAAGGTGCTTGGCTGAGCTTGGTCCCCAGTATCTGTCCCCTCACAAGGGGCAGGCATGGGGGGACATTGGCTCCTGTGCTACAGGGGGTGTTGGCCAGGTTGGGGTTTATTGTGCACCCAACAGACAACCTGGCTCTGCTGACTCCCATCCTTTCCCTGTGCCCACCCCCCCCCACCAGAGCAAGCTCCACATGGAGGGTTTCCGCAGCCTGAAGGAGGGTGAAGCTGTTGAGTTCACCTTCAAGAAGTCGTCCAAAGGATTGGAGTCCATCCGAGTGACCGGCCCAGGGGGTGTCTTCTGCATTGGCAGTGAGAGGAGACCCAAAGGCAAGAGCCTCCAGAAACGCAGATCAAAAGGAGACCGGTAAGGGGTGGCGGGGGCCTGATCCAGGGCAGGGTCTGAGCTCTATGGGCACCAGGAGCTGCCCAGCACCGTGCCCACAGCATGGGGACCAGCTTGGATCTGATGGGGTGGGAAGCGACCTTTCCTCTGGGAAAGCGGCTTTCTTCGGTGGTTAATGAGTGGCAGATGCAGCTTGGTGGGGAAAGGGCAGCAAACCAGCAGTGAAAGGGCAGAGGTCAGGGACACCCCGGGCGGCCGCTCCCCTTGTCTCAGGGAGCTGAGCTGGGCAGGGGTAATTTTCTTTAAGAGAAACCCTTCCTTGTGGGAAGGAAATGGCCAGACGTCCTGGCAGCATCTCTCACGGTGTGGCTGGGAGCCCCAGGGCGAGTTTCTGGCCAGCCCTTCATGGCCCCTCTCTTCTCCCATCCTCTCCATCCTGACTGCCTGGGGACGCCTTGTCCCAGCTTTCCCAGCCCTCCCCACCTGGCTGTTCTCACAAGTGGGCTTTAAAATTACTTGGAAAGACACTGGGAAGGTAAAAGAAAGAGCAAGGGGATGTGGCCATCCTAGACAGATGCAGGGTTCGAAATGGACCCAAGGCAGCTCCTTCTGCCCACACCTCTCTGCTGCGAAGGTGACACCAGGAGGACAAGCACTGCAAGGGTACAGCTGTGAGAGGAGCCACGTTTGAGGTTCTCCCCACACCCATGAACATGGTCTCTGGAGCTGTTCTCCTGTCTGGGGCTGTCAGTCATACGATTGCTTGTTCCTGCTCTGCCACAGGCTTTTGGTCCATAGTGTGTAACCCAGGGTGCAGGGTCCATATGCACAGGAGATAGAGCCAGGATGGAGCAAGAGAGGTGGACAGTGCTGATTTTTTTTTTTTGTTCATGAGTGCTTGGTTTTGGTGCAGGGGTTTGCTGCCATCTCCTGGGTACCAGCAGCACCACTGAGCCAGGGCCATGCTGGAGTCGGGGCTCTGTGAGGGCCAAACCCAGGGCCACCACCCACCCCAAAGACCTGAAACCACATCCCTGCAGTAGCTGGGCCATTTTAAGCCCAGCTCTGGCTATGCAGCCAGATGGGTCCCAGACAAGGCCAGGGCAACCTCCCACTTCATTTTACTCCTCCTCCTCGAATCTCTCTCCTCCCCCCCTCCCGCAGATGCTACAACTGCGGCGGGTTGGACCATCATGCCAAAGAGTGCAAGCTCCCGCCACAGCCCAAGAAATGCCACTTCTGCCAGAGCATCAGCCACATGGTCGCCAACTGCCCCGCGAAAGCACAGCAGTCCCCCAGCTCCCAGGGAAAACCTGCCTACTTCCGAGAGGAGGAGGATATGCACAGCTCAGCCCTCCTCCCCGAGACCCGGGAATGATGGCAGGTGGTGGGGAGGGGGGGGGCTTCCACCGGGATGAAAAGGCTTTGGCAAGGCAACGTGCAGCCGTGGGGGCTCGGAGGAGGGAGGGCAGGGTGAAGGGCTTGGCGGGGGGGAATATGGCAGTGCTAACGGCAGGGACCCGGTGTCCCTGCACAGAACTCTTTTCCCCCTTATTCCCAGCCCAGGGAAAGCTCTGCTTTAATCAGGAGGGCTTCTTCCAAAACCAGGGGAAGGCAGCAGCCAATACACCTCTTCCAGCTAAAAAACCCCACCTCAACCATATTTGATTCATTTTTATTTTCCTAATCAAAGCCAGACAGTAGCATCTCTGGGAGGAGGAGCAGAGAAGCAACATTTCAGGGAGGAGCTTGTGGCTCCTTGTTCTCCTGAGCTTCAAACAGGCTCCAGCACAGCCTGGATGAGCTGCGGGGGACCCACTCCCATGCCTGCCCTGTTGATCTCTGCTCCAAGGAGGGAGGCCAGGTGGGAAGGCTGGCTGCAGAGCACTGGGGAGGTGCCCATGGGCTGGCCCCATGGGCCCCTCCACTCCTCGCAGCTCTTCAGTGCAAGGATTTGCAGTTTTCCCATGATTGCCCCATTGCTGAAACCAGCAGAGGCCAGATTTGAGCTCAGTCTGGAAGGAAATGGGGTATCTCTTGGGGCTGGGCTAACAGTTGCCTCTTGCTCTTGAGCTTAGGGGAGATCAGTTCAAAAGAAAAACATTATTTTTTTTCCCATAAGCCTTCCCAAGCGCCAGCTCAGAGAGGACAAGGTGTTCTATGCAGCCAGCTCTTTCCCTCTAAGGCTTCTCCATGCCTCTGAAATGCAGAGCTGGGGCACAGGAGGGCTTCACAGAGCAGAAATGCTCTTTGTCAAGCCTTGGGCACCAGACACGGGGCAGAGCTGGCTCCTGGGGGTGTTGCTGGGAGCATTTCCCTCGGGGGGCCATGTACACAACCCACCTGGAGCTCACACAGATCCAGACACTGCCTGGGTCTTCCCATGAGCTCTGGATCAAATCCATGTAGGACAAAAAATCCCCCTACTCCTCTGCTCCTCCTGCCCATCCCACGCTCCCGAATCCAATGGTTCCTGGGTTGAGCCTTCCCAGGGGCAGAGGAAAAGGGGTGCCCCAGGTCATTAGCAGCTGCTGTCCTCCCACCCCAAGTCTTGCCTTTATTTATTGGCCCCGGTGGACAGCCCTTCTGCCGGGGCAGCCCCCCCAGCCAGTGCCAAAGCCAATGCCAAGTGAAACCTGCACTAGGACGTGCGTGAATGACGTATCTTTGGGTTTGTTTGTCGTCTTCTGTTTGGGGGTTTCTTTTTTGTTTTGTTTTGGGTTTGGGTTTTTTTTTGTTTGTTTTTTTTTGTTTTTTTTTTTATGGGGAGGGGTTTTTTTTTTTTTAATATAAATATTCTGGTTTTGTATTTTTGTATATTTTAATCTTAAAGAAAAGAAAAAAAAAAAAAGAGAGAGAGAAAGGACATAATTCCTGCAACTTATTCTCAGGTATTCAAGCAATCTCAGGGATAAAAAGCCTCTGTAGCCCAGTGCTGGACAGAGAGGAGGATTTTTTCTAACAGCACAAAGACGTGATGAAGTTTGTACTGGAACTGTAGATCTACCTCATTGGGTGTTCACTAGGTGGGCTGACATGTTGTTGAGCTTTTCCGTTGTGTTTTTTGGTATGTTTGGGATTTATGTTTTCTTTTTAACTGTACTTTAATAGAGCCCCTTTCCCTTCCCCATGGACTGAGGAGGAATTTGGGTCTGTAGGCCTGTGGACAGGGATGGAGAAGCCAGGCAGTGCCACGGGGCGGGGACAGCTGCTAGAGCCCATGTTGGCTCCCCAACTCCAGATTTTCTCCCAGCCTGGTGGCTTTTGAGGACTGTCCTCCATTTCTCTCTCCTGTTTACACTCACATGTCCCCTTCCCACCACATGGATGGGAATGCTCCAGTCTGCCCCCTGCCAGAGTCCTCCTGTTGCCTGTGGCCTGGGAAGTCGCACAGGCTCCCAGCAGGCTGGTGCCATGTGGCTGGGGGTTGGAAAGCGAGGGTGAGGGTCTCAGCCCTTTCAGGGGGTCTCAGTCCCATTTGGGGGACATGGCAAGAGCTGACAGTGGCCAGAGAGGTTGTTGGGAGACTGAGGTTTATCCTCAACCCCCTGCCCTAACTCATCCTTGGGCAAAGGGCTGACTGGCTGCCTGTGACCTCCTGGGATGAGGGACCTGGTGCCAAGGTGGACCCAAGTCCAAGGGAGGTGCAACTGCTCCATCATTCTCCCTTCCCAGCTTCTCACAAATGCTGGTTCACAATGGCTGGTGGAAACTCTGGATCCCTGCTTTTGGGGCATTAACTTTCCACTTTGCAGCCCAGGGGCTGAATGGAGCCTTCCCAGAGAGCATCTCACCGTGCTGGTGTCTCAGGCCACGGGCATGGTTTCTGCTGGATTTTATGTAGCAATAGGTTTAGATGTAGAGCAGGGCTAGGACAGACAGGGAACACCGACTCCATCCTCGCTGACGGGCATCACCGGGGTGGGGTGAGGTTGGGGGGGGATTTGCTGAGGCTGCTGGAGCCCAGTGACCCCTGCGGCACGTGGGGGATGGAGAGCAGCTCCCCAGCCACTCGCCTGCCCTGCTCCGGTAGTTTTTATGGTACGGTGGTGGTCTGTCCCTGCTGGGGGGGGAAAGGATATTTTAGTTCTTGACTAAGCAATGGGATCTATACAGAACAACTTCAGGAAAACGGCTTTTGTCTGCACGGGGTAAATGCAATAGAGCGCACTGGGCTGCGTGTCTAAGCCTGGGCCTCGGTCCCGCCGCTGCATCACGGGGGGCTGTTGGCCTTCCCCAGGCACCTCAGGTGTGCCAGGGAAACTGCTGCCCCCCTAATTCTTGTATCTGTCTTGAAGAATCGTGTAGGACCTTTTTCCCCCACTCCTCGCCCCCAGTTTAACACTTTGGTGATTTAATTTTTAATTTTTTGAATATGTTTTTTTTTTTCCTGCTAGGTGTCTAGTTGTGTGTAAATACCTCTGTAAATCTTTCCATTTTCTCTCAGTATTCTCCTTGATTATTGTTTACAAAAGTAAGAGGGGAAAAAAAAAAAAAAAAAAAAAAAAAATAGCCAAAGCATCTAATAGATCAGGGAGACAGGATCTTCTCTGCCTTGCAACTCTGCGTGGGGATATGAGCTCTGTGACCGTCCCCGTTCTAGGCTAAAGCAAATAGCAAAGGGCTTAGAGAATCACTCAGGTTTTCCCCCGGGGTCCCACGTGGCACCGGGATCCAAGAAAACAGGGATTTTTATCTGTGAAGGGAAGCCACGCTGGAGAATATGGGATGGATTCGCATCTCCTCGTTGCGTTTCGCCATTGCGGTTCTTCCCCATTACCTTGACGATAAAGAAAGTGCTGCATCACCACCCACCCTGCCCACGCTGGGCACTGTGCGCTAGGGGACAGCGAAGGGCGGGCAGATGAGGCTGCACACTCAGGGTCCTGCTGTGATATAGAAGCATTGTGAATGTATGAGCTAAAAATAAAATGTGTCCCTCATGAGAGGAAGAGGGGTGGTCGGGGGGGGTTGTCTCTCTTGGTGCGACAGCCAGGAGTCACCAGGTTGTCTACGAGGAGAGGGAAGAATGTAATCCTTTGTTTACTGCTAGCAACCAAAGCTTGTTTTGTGACAAACTCTTGAATTTTTTATGAAGTGGGTGGGTGGGTGAGTGGGAAGGGGGTGGGGGGAGGGTGGATAACCTGGGTGGCCCTGTGTGGCTCAGGGGTTCCCCTGAATTCCAAAGAGATTTCCTGCTGGAGTCCCTGCAGTGAGATCCCCAGTTCCTGTTGCTGAGGGTTTTTCCCCCCTCCTTGCATTTTTTTTTTTTTTTTTTTTTTTTTTTTTTTTTTCCACTTTTTTTAATGTGGTTGGGTTTTTTTTTGGTTTTTTTTGGTTTTGTTGTTTTGTGTTTCTTTTCTTTTCTGGAAAAATACTAATAAAGACCACGGGCAATGGCTGCTGGTGATGTTGTGTGTGTGGTTACTCTTTTTAATCCCCTGGGGTTGAGAAGTCCAGACCCAAACTGGGTGCTGCCTGGGCAGAGGGGGAGGGAGTGCTGGGAACTGGGGTACCCCACAGCCTGCCAGCCCCGCCCCCAATACCCATCCTGGCCTCCCTATCAGCCCCACAACCAACCCAGCCCCGCTGTCAGCTTGCAGTGACCCATCAGCATCCCAGCTACACCCCAGCTCTGGCATGGCCCTGTTAACCCGCAGCCCCCCAGACCCACCCCGGCCTTGCCCCAAAACCCACTTGGAACCGCCCCACAAGCACACGGGGCCCGCTTTAGGCCCGACGGACCCCCCTCCCCGCCGCGGCAGGTGCCATTAGCGGCCGGCGGCCA
>JANHGN010013925.1:0-14777 GCA_024605025.1 Megaceryle maxima
CTACAAAGTGTATATTGGGCTTTTTTGTGTTTGGTTTTTTTTTTTTTTTTTTTTTTTAAGTACAATGCGTGTGTAGGTTGGGCTTTTTCTGGAGGGCGTTGGTAAAGTGTTACCAATAGGTCACTGTTCTAGCTTGAGCTCAGCTGTTGTCTTGAGGAAGCACTGGATTTCACCCGTTTCCTTCCTTCTTAGTATTCATTTCATCATTAGGAGAGGCAGGCCTTCGATTCAGGCTTTTGGATCCCAGCTTCTGTCAGATTTAATATCTGTCAACCAAATTCATCCCATATTAAAGATCCACGTGAGTTTTAAATCTTCACAAGGCCTCTGTGCTAAACCTTGCTATAGCCATTCAGTCAATATGCATGTGAAGCCATACTCACTGTGATTAATTTATGCATCTGAATTCACATTACCCAGACCTTGCTTGAGTTAAAAAAGCATGTTTGGTTTCTAACTTTGGCCTAGCAAGTTGCTCTAAATCAGGTGCTTAAGTTGCCTAAAGGATATGCTGTGAATATGCATTTATTGTTGCTAGAGAGACCAATTTTAAATTTGGAAAATTACATTCATGCTATAAACATTCCACCTCTCTATACTCCAAATAACTGGTTATTGGCAGCACCTGACAGGGTTTTGAAAATACTGATTTTTCCATTAGATAGGAGAATAAATATATCTTGTGAGGACTTAGGGGGGAAAAAATATTTCTGTAATAAGCTTTAAGGACTGAAGTTTACCGATCCCATGCACAGACTGAATTTGAAGGCCACAGTCCTGCTTTCTTTTAATGTTGTTTGTTTATGGTGGTTGTGAAATACTTGGCTCTCTGTTTTACTATACTAAATTGGTTCTTTCTTGCATAAGTCAATTCCTGTAAGGAAGTAAATTGATCAGTAATTTTTTATAGTCAGGAGTGAATGAAACGTTTCCATTTGCTTACTGTTCAGTAATAATCTTCCTAGTGTTGCTGGATAGCTGTGTGTGTAAGCCCTTCACGGTCCAGAAAGCATGAAAGCTGTCACCTTGAAGAACAAGTTTATGTATTTGCACACTCATACTCACCTGTTTTTCATCTGGGAAGTCCCAAGGCTGTCAGCCCAGAGGTTTTGTGTGTAGTATAGGGTCCGCCTGTACAGCTTTTAACTAAGGTTCTGCGCAGGGTCCCACAGGTGTGCCTTTCTCTGTCACTGGAACAGCTTGGTGTTATTTGGCTTCTTCTGCAGCACACATAGTAGGAAGTACTGGCAGAGGACCTAACGGAAAAACTTTTGTCATCTTTATGTTCCAGTTGCCTTGCAGGGCTGGGGAACACTGGAGCCCTCTGCTTTTGCAGTGGGGCCACTCCCTGGCTCTGTGCTTCAGACTTGGGCACAGCAGCTAATTAATGGACTGAAATGAGCAGTTAGGTTATTTTTTCTAGTACCTGTTTTAGAGTACTGAATGTTACACTACTGCTTTGGTTCTGTAGGGTTTCCCGCATAGAGTGTACTTTGTGAAATGGAGTAATTGGTATTTACCTACTCTGACTTGCACTGATGATGTAAAAATTTGTTCTTGCATGGTAGAACTTAAAATAGATGAGTATAAATCTCTGAGGCATTAGTCAGATGAGGATGTAATTCAGACTATTTATAGCATGACTGGTTTTTGCAACAAATTATTTTATATGACAAGTTAGGAGTTTGAAATAGAACGACCTTATTCTATTATTTCTTCAAACATCTCATAAACCTATTTGGGTATTGATTTCTTGCTTGTTAGGAAAGTGTATTTAACTGTGTTGTCATACGTGTTTTGACTTTCTGTATTGTAAATAAACCAAGAGTGTGCTACAAAAAGAAACTCTTGGATCAGGGCAGAGTAGGAAGGCATAGTGAAGCTGACCTTCTGAAATGAACTCTTGTTTTTTGCTGCAAGTGACTCTTTAGAGCCCATGCATCAAAACTAAGTTATTTGGGTGTTGTTGCCTTGAGTATATATGTAAGGACTGATAAATACATCCAAAGAGGTCTGTGATATTCCCAGAAAAGTCACAGATGCTGAATGAAACTGTACGTGGGGAAATATATCTTTAGTTACATAAGCAGGATCCTCATAATAATGAAAGGCTGCCACTGAGTGGTGATAACACTATATGACCGTTTTCACTCTGCCCCACTGTCTGCTGTTTGGGCTTCTAAGACAAAGGTCCATAAAACCAAGCACAGAAGTATGTTTCTTTCTGTTCAACCACTTGCCACCTCAGTGGTTCCGTGCTGGTGAATGGTGTTACATTGCAATCTCTGTCAGGCCCAGTTCTGCTAGCAGCTAGAAAATGAGCTTGGCCTACTTGGCCCTTTCACAATTTGACCCTCGATAAAGGATGGGGGTGTTGAGTTGTCAAGCAAATGTACCAGTGAGAGGAGAGTATGCTCAAGCTGGAATAAGCCTGTCTCATGAAGGAGCCAAGGAGCCTGGTTATTGGGGCTTTTTGTCCCTATTTGTTCCCGTGGCATGGCAGATGCTGGTGTTTAAAGAACTTTCTCATGAAATGGGTATCAGCCATTAGAAGCAGGCTTCTTGGGTCTTAGTTGTATAATTTTTGTTTTGTTTTGTTTCCTTGCTAACCAATAAAAGCAAGCAATAAAAGGTACTAGTTGTAGGTTAGAGTGAGTCATCTGGGAAACTCCTAGTGGCCTAGATGATCTCAGAAGTCCCTTCTAAGCTAAATTATTCTATGAAATACAAGATTTTTACTGGTGCAGGTAGTGTTTCACTATCTTGGATCATCCTATTTTGGTTGTGTATTCTCATGCATTTCTCTGTTGCATGGAGTGTTTTTTAATACTGTTCAAATTACTCTTCAAGTACTGTTTATCTGTATAAAATATTAGAATTGGGCTAATGTTATATGTAACTCAATTATGAGCAATGGTTTTAAATTTTAACTTCTTGTTGCTAGAGATTTGAGAATTTCAGTGCAAATATTTGCACTTTTGTCTAGAATCCATGACACGGCCACTTTGTGTTAGCATTTCCTGCAGTAGTATGGCTGTAATGTCAAGGTTTATGCCTCTGTCACTGAGAACTGTCAGCTACTTGAACATTCTTATTTAACATTTTTACAGCTCGTTTGTGGCTTATGGGTCCACCTTCCCATTCTTCTCCTTGTTGGATGTAGCATCTCTCCTGCTCTGCCTTATTTTGACTAGGGCTTGTCAGTGCTACCTTTCTGATGCTTCCTCTTCCACTCCCTGCTTACTCCAACAGGTCAAAAAATGCTAAATTCTCTTCCAATAAAGTGTTTCTGTAATAGTAGTGATGATGATTATATTGAATTAGGAGGATCATCAAAACTGGCAGTGCTCTTGACTCTTAATACTAGCAAGCAGTTCAAGTGGGTAGTATTAAAAATCCCCCTTGTTTGATTTTGTTTCTGTTTTGCCATCTGTTTGGAGCTGTGAGGGTGTTTTTTTGTTTGTTTGGTTGGTTTTTTTGTTCGTTTGGGTTTTTTTCTTGTTGTTGTTGGTTTGGGGTTTTTTTGTTTGGTTTTTTTTGTAGGAAGTGGATTATGTATTGATACTCTTTACACAAACATTTTTGAATGAAGATTGGTAAAGATTCCTTAAGGCAAACTATGAGCCATAAGTTCTGTGCAAAAGAAGTTTCCTCCGTTTTGGCTGCATGAACTTGGCTAAATTAAGCTCTGTTAGAAGGGGGACCCATTCTACTAAATTAGGGGGTTTGTAGGAAAGGAAGGCTAGACAGGGAGTCACGTACACAGACCAGTTAATGGAAAACCAAATTGCAGGGCTTTCTATCTGTCAGGATGAAAGATGTTACACCTCTTAGAGGAGAGAACAACTTCCATGCTGCAGCGCTTAAGTCAAAGGTAAATCTTGTTCAGGCTGGTAAAACAGCAGTTAACTAGTATGATGCTGACTGTGGCATGTCCTTGTCTTGCAAAAGCGCAGTGCTGGATGCCTCAGTTACCTCTGATCAAAATCTACAGTATATTTGAAGGTGATAAATTCTGTTCTACTAGTTTCACAATCAGGGATCCGTCTAGGAACAGGTTCTGTTATTTATAGCTTTAGGCAGCCTTTTGTTCTACATCCTGGCAGGTGGAGTAAAGGCCAGAGGTTTCACTTGATGTTCTCTGGGAAACAGGCATAAGTAAACAAATTATTCTGAGCAAATTATTCTGAACAAGTCTTTTAATCTTTTTATGCCCTCAAAGTATTGGACCTTGGCATAGCTAGAGCCTGAACAGCAGCCACTAAATAAATTCCGGGAATGGGCACAAATACAGTTGATGAGTTAATTTCTGTTGCACATTGAAACAGAAGTTTTCTGTCAGCCTTAAAATTTTATTCTTTACTTCTGCCATTGTGTAATTTGTATTTTTGTTATGGTTACCTCCAGTTGTAGTCCTTTTTTTGCTGTAGTGTGACTCAGAGGAGTATATTTTCAAGCTTCCCATTGATAGATACCCATTCCAAGTATATCACAGATTTAATCTTACCAACAGTTCTGTTCCCTCTTAGCTTTGCCAAAGCAGCAGGAAAATGCTCAAGAGTCTGAGCTGTTTGTGGCTTGCAATGTGAAGCAAGATATCAACGTCCACTGTGGGAGTAAAACTTCAGATTGTTATTTAGTGTTTTAAGGCTGACCTTCAGGGTGAACACCGGGAATGGGGAGAGGACACGAACAGTATTTGTTCTGTATTTTCTTCAAGGCACTCCCTCTTTCCGTGTGTGGTTTCACTGTTGGATTTTTTTCCTCCTCTTATGTACTACTACTATTACGGCTGAGCAAACACAGACCTTGCCGTTCCTGTATCCTCCCACACAGTATTTGCATAGCAGGGTGGACTTCTGCACCTTCTGTTCCCTCACCTATGTCACCGCTTTATTGTCAGCAAGTGCTGCTCATCAGTAACAATTTTAGGAAGGTTTTATTGATGTAGCGGGAGAAATTCGGGAAGTTGGGCTAAGAAGATGAAATGAAGACAATGTTGTGGGAATGGCTGGGAACGTTAGCTTAGATGGTTAAATGCTGAGTTAGAGAAATGGCCATCAGGGACTTGAAGTCTGGTAGAGGTGGTGATGAGGAAACTTTATGCATATGAGAAGTCCATATATTTGTGGATCTAGTTTGCCTGAAATCAAACTAGTGTGGTAAAAATTCTGCTTGGAAAAGTCTTGGGTAAGTGCAGTGTTCAAAGGAAGCAAGAGTAACTTTTATATATATATGGTAATGGTTTTTTTCAGCTTGCTAATAAAGTTAGCCATTATTTCTCAACTTCAGCTTTATTCGCTAAAAGATCTTAAAGTTTTGTTTGGGTTGTTTTTTTTTTTCAGTTTGAAAGGAATGTTCCTACATAGGATTAAAAGCAAGCAAACCCTGGAAAGCAAAACAATTCCTGTCCTGTTCCTGTCCTCTACTACAAAAAAACCCCCAAGCCTTTTTGCCTTAAATTTGTACCCAAGGCTTTATTGAAAAGACATCTTATGATTTGTTTAGGGTTTTTTTTTGAGTATCTTGTCATTACTGTATTTACACATGAAGCTATAGATAAATAAATACAAAATATGGTTGCACACAAAGGCAAAAAAAATAATTCAGTGCTGTAATAATTTATAAGAAATGTACATGCTGACTAATAAGAATTATGCATACTTAGTATCTGAGTTGTGGGGGTATTGTTTATTTTTGAATGACTTGAGTAATAATGATTCATTTTTATTTTAGTACCATGGCTGTGTTTTACTGCTGCCTTCTTACTTCTTTTTTTGCTGGCCTTTCTCCACTTCCATGCCCTCAGTACTTGACTGCCTGGAGGTTTGCCTGGCTGGGGCCTGGCAGCTCTGCAGCAATTGCACACGCCTGCACGGGTTGTTAGGAGCACAGCAAAGCACTGGGAGGGAGGAAGGTGCCTGCTTTTTTTTCCAGCAGAGGAGGAGAAGACGTGTTTTGCATTCAGCTCTAATTGGGAAAGTTGAGCTTTATCTTTTCGGCCTCATGTGCTTGAGGTTTCAGCAGTCCTTGTATGGCGTTGTCTCCACCATTTATGATTCCCTTGGCATTGCAATGTCTTGCAAATGGGTTTTATAACCTGAATTTGCATCCACTTTAATAAAGTGTTCGGCTTTTCTGTAAAGTTGCAGTGAAGTGCGGTGGCGTTTTGAAGCTGTTCAGGCTAGAACATTGTTCCTCTGGAACATTGGAAAAAACCCCATGCAGCTGCTGCCATACCTTTATGCTCTTTCATTATCGTCAGTGAATATTCCAAAGTAAAAATCCATTATTTTTCTGTAGTGCAGGAATGACAGGAACCAAATCTTAAAGTAGGATATCCATTGGTCACACCAGAAAGATAAACTCAATCTCCCCGACAACCTCTGTGCGTGGAGTTTGTGCTCCCCTGTGTATATTGCACAGTAATGAGACTCTGGATTTGGTGCTGTAGGTCCGTCTGTCTTTGCACCGTGTTTGCATATGAAATGCAAATTACATAGAGCTTAGTCAGAGAGATGTGCTTGTTTAATCAAAAGCTTGTTGTCTCTTCAGCTGTAGCAGCCTTGATACTTAACTTACTCCAAAACTCCAAGGTAGCGCTGCAGTGAAAGATCTTGTTGGAAACCAAGGCTGAAGGGAACGAAGGAAAAACATTTATCATGTTATGGAGACATTTTGTAAGCATCTGATAATGGTGTAAAAATTTCTGTGAGCCCTTACCCTTCAGATATAATCTGGTTCTGAACAGTGTCATGTTTACTGATCTATAGTCTTATTTTTACAACTGAATGTGCAGAGTTGGGCCATGATGGTCATGGGTGGCTTTGACTTCCCTGGACCTTGCTTGAGGTTTAAATCTAGCTATTTGTGATTGGCAGTTTACTGATTTAAAGCCTGATTCTGTAAAATGTCAGCAAGTTTCCCAGATGTGCATCCTGCTCAGTTTCCTCCTGTGTGGATCTGGGTGAACTGTTAACTCTTACACCCATGGGAAGAGGAAAAAGGGGGTAATGGTGAAGTTAATGGTTACAGCCCCAGCTGACTCCACATCACACTTCTATTCATAGGGAGGGATGGAGAATGAACAAATGGCACAAATGGAAGGGCAGTGCTTAAATTTGCATGTACAGAAATAATTTTTTTTTCCAGTTAAAGGCATCGCTTGTAGATGTACTGGTAAACAGGCTTTCTCAAATGCTGAGAAATTGCATTCACTTATTGAGTCTGTTAGGGTAAGCAGGGGTAAGGTAGGGTTATAACTTTTAGTCTGTTCTGTTTGTTGTGATTTCTGTTAGTTCATTTCTCTCTATTTAAATTTAGACTTCATGCAGCTTGAAGTCCAAACAGTTTTTAAATAAATTGAAGATTTCGTAATTGCATTTGCCTTAAAAAGAGAGGGAAAAAAAGAAAAAGAAGATAAGTGTTTTTCCATTCCACTGTGTTGCTGCAAGAGCCATGCAAACCTGAAAGGGAAGTTAACACAATTATGCAAAATGAAAACAATCCCAGAAAAACAGCACATTCCCCTGCCCCAAACCAAAACTCCCCAGCTGAAATCCAAAACGCAGCAAAACAAGCCAGGTGCAAAAGGCAATGCTTGAGAGGAAAGAAAGGAAAGGAGACTGTCTGCACAGCAGTTTAAAAATAGCCTGGGAATTGTCACTGAATATAACCTTCAAAAAGTTACGACCATAGATTTTTTTCTTCATCTGGAACAAGCTCCTTGAGTTACTTTCACCATTACTCCTGAGAGTTTTTCTGTTTCAAAAAGGCTTTCTCTATTCTGGAAAACAATTTTCATGTTGTCCTTCATTTAGCTGTCGTTCCTTTTTGACCTCCACTACTGTTTTGGACAGCTAATGACTTCACTTCTGTGCTGACAGAGGCACTACCAACTCTGAGAGATCCAATTTGTTCTGGTGATCTTATCCTTTCAATAAACTCTTCGTATTTTATGGCAGTGCTGTAAGCATGAAGTGCATCCTTTCCGCTCTTTAATCTGACCCCCTCACTTTTGCAGACATTTGCATTTAAATGCTTTCTAAGACTTCTCTAACAATTGCTTATTTGAAGATGTGGCTGGTTTGTCAGATGCTTTTGTACTCTTGATTAGTTAAGACCGTTCTTGTATAGGTTGTAAACTTTCAGATATTTTAATAGCGCAATAAAGTAAGGGATATCATCAGTGCTTATAAATATCTGAAGGGTGGGTGTCAAGAGGTTGGGGCCAGTCTCTTTTCAGTGGTGCCCAGTGGCAGGACAAGGGGCAACAGGCACAATCTGTAGCACAGGCAATTCCATCTGAACTCGAGGTAAAACTTAACCGTGAGGGTGACAGACGCTGGAACTGGCTGCCCAGGGAGGTTGTGGACTCTCCTTCTCTGGAGATATTCTAAACCCATCTGTATGCATTCCTGTGCAACCCATGGCCCTGCTTTAGCAGGGAGGTTGGACTAGATGATCCCCAGAGGTTGCTTCCAACCCTACCATTCTGTGATTCTGTGAGTATTACATCCTTAACAACAGACAAAGTGACTGGTAAGAAGTAACTGAAATGAATAAGAAAAACAGTCTGAGTACCAACTCTACAGCTGCTTAGATATCTGAACACAGTTATTGGTCCAGCTAAAGGAGAGGAGGTTTCTCAGGGTAAAGCTTGTGTGACTTGTGTGCTTTATGCCTAAATTTTTGTAACTGGCTACTGCAGACGTGTTGCCTGTTAATTTTATGTGATGTAATTGGTGAAGCATTACAGAAAATAACTATTGCACATACTTTTCAGATACTTGCAATGAGTTACCCTGGCTATCCCCCAGCGGGTGGATATCCACCAGCTGCCCCAGGTAAGTTATTTAGATGAAGCAAATGTTATATAGAAGTGGTGGTCCTGTCTGGAGTGGAAAGGTGGTATGGACAAAGAATGTGACTGTGCAGGGTTTTGTTGACTCACTGAAGCTTTCTGTGCTCTCTTGTTAAGTCCTATTTTATGTTGGCTGGAGATTCTGATTTATATAATATGGGTGCTCTACCATGTGCTTATATAAGGTCCCTTTTCCTACATCTCCAATGAAGAACACAGTGTTAGGAGATGGTCATAACTTGATCAAAATCAGTTAATATCAAGGAACAGTGTCCCGTCAGCCCTAAGTTTTGAAGGCAGCTGGTGAGAAAAATGTGTACCGGGAGAAATCAGTCACACAATTTAAAACCATACCCCCCAAAGAATTAGGGCTCTAATTGTGACATTGTCCCTAATTCGTTGTTCTTAGGCAGATGGTTGTATATGGAAGGGAGAGGGCTGTTAAAAAGGATATAAATGATAACAACATAAAGCTAATGATACATCTAACTACTGCTTGGTGTCAGAGTGAACATGACGGTTGTTGGTGATGTTGGTAGAAGGAAAGAACTGGAGTCACATGGGTATGGTGAAATGTGGTGTCAGGCAAGCTACCTTGGGAAGGGGAAGCAGTGTGCAGCGAGAAGCTGTCCTAGTCCGGGAGGATAAATCCTGTTTCTCAGCAGAACATTCTGTCTTAGACTGCTATGCAGACAAGACTGTATGGCTGTGTGCAGCTAAGTTTTGTGACTTGGGTAGCTGTCAGTGTACTGTGTCATGCGCTGTAGAGATCTCTCAAATTAGCAGCTTAAAAGGAATTAGTAAAACCTTTCAACCGAAATACGCAGACAACTTTGTAGTTTAAGAGAAACTACCCTTTAATCAAAATATGATGTTTACAGTATTACCTCTTGAGTGTTAACCTTCGTAACCTTCATTCTGTTTAGAATAATTTTAAATCAGAATTTATAGATTCAACGATAACTAACATGATTAAAAATATCTAGTGAGGCTTTTCTTCATATTTAATTTGCACTCTTACCCTGCATCTCTTCGGTTGATTTTCCTTCTCCCAAATTGCTAGTGTTGGACAGACATTAATCCAACAATAAGTTTTAAAAAGGTTTTTGTTGCAGCACAGTTGTGTTTGATTTCAGGTAGCAGTCCTTGGGGCGGTGCTGCTTATCCACCTTCAAATCCACCTCCAATTGGTCTAGAAAATGTGGCTGGCTATGCCAGTCAGTTCAATCCTAACTACATGGCTGGAATGGTGAGTTTGCTTTCATTTAATATGTTTTACTGTGACCTCTTTAAGTGGCGCAGAGATGCGTTTCTGGCATTGCCACTGAGAAGTTTATCACTTGAGTGAGGAGCCTTTATGTCTAGTCTGTTTAGGTGTTGAGAGTTCAGTATCGTCTGTTGAAGTAAATGGTTACTGGAAGCTATTCCTTGTTTTGGGAAAGCAGATCACTGGCTAAATGTTGATTGAAGAGCCTAACTTAAAAAGTCATGGATGTAAAAGTAATATAACTTGGCTTTTGCTGTGAAGAGGAATAGGGGAACAAATTATTAACACCAAGTATCTGCAGTTAATATATTCACATTGGCAAACACTGTTCAAATTTTGCCTATTACCTGGATTTTGGCCAGCCTGAATAAGGAACAAGGCTGTGCAATTTAAAGCATCAGTGACTCATCTCTGAAAAGATCAGCTGCCTTTTAGAAGCACTGATGTTTAACACATGGCAGTAAAAACCTTTAACATTGACTGAAGAAATGCAGACGTTGCCAATGTGACTGGTCTTGGTTTTGTTTTTTCTTTTTTTTTTTGCATAGAGTGGAAGTGAGTGATGCTGCTGACAACTTAGCTTTCAGAAATACATTATGCTGCATAAAGAATGCACAGTTTTTAGGAAGACGCTTGCATTATAGATGCATTTCTGAGGCAATGATTAAATGAAGTGACTTGGCAGCCAGCAGCCAAAATGAGCAACAAACTATCTAGGATGCACACAGCGATATCCCCAGCAACTAGCTTCTGAGAACACTGCAATCATCAAATGTCAGCTCTGTAGGAGAGGGTCCGAGTGTGGCACGTGGGAAGATAATAGTGCACGTGGAGTGGAGTAGCTTTGTGGCAGTTTCTGCAAATGTCTTTCTAAAGGTAGTCCAGGAACTCTTGCTAGCTGTAAACTACCTAATGCATCTAGTGCATCATACCAGCCAGTGGTTGCTCGTAGTAAATCACTGCACTCAGATGATGCTGTGGGTCATGTAAGACAGCCATGGACAGAGGAGGGATAAGCATAGTTTTGTGTTGCTGGGATTAATTGGCATAGGTTTTTAGAATAAGACACCTGTGGTGCTCTTCCATGTGAGTGGTGTGTAATGCTGGATGGAGTGGCAGGTATCTGTCTGTTGGTTCTGCTTATTGATGTATAGCAGGTGATGATTACAGTAAAGCAAGAGTCAACTGAATACAGATTTTTATTTGTTTTTCCCCTTCTGCTTATACATGATTATTGCAAAATTATTTTGCAGGTGCTGAACTACCTGCATACATTGATGGGGAGGAGGGTGTATTGTATTAAACGTGGTATTGAAACTCAACTGTTTGTACACCTTCCCATCTCTTGCCCTACTGGCTGTCATTGCAGGCATCCAACCTGGCAGGGACCTTTGGAGGGGCAAACGTACCACAAGGCGTATATCCTTCAACACCTGGGGGTTATCCTCCAGTCCCTCCAGGTGGCTTTGGGCAACCTCCACCAGGACAACAGCCTTCTTATGGAGGGTATCCTCCACCTGGAGGAAATCCACCAGTAGGAATGTCAGCTTACCCAGGATACCCAGGTGGTGCTGTGCCAGGCCACCCCACGCCACCACCTGGTCAGCAGCCTATGAACTACCCAGGACAACCGCCGGCAACTTACCCAGGGCAGCAGCCCATGCCAAACTATCCACCAGGCCCAGCTGTGACTCCATCTATGCCCTCATTCCCAGGAACTACAGGGCCTACCATTTCTCCTATAACAGTAAGAGCATTCAGTGCTTTTGTTTTGAGATGTGACCATGTATATGTTTCTTTACGTGTTCTTTGTCTATATAAGTGTAGACCCACCCTAAAACTGAAATGAGAGTAATTAGAAGTTTGACTAAAGAGAGGGATGGATCCTTTCTAAATGCAAGCAATATAGGCTCATATGACTTGAAATAAATGATCTTTTACCACATTATTCAAGAAGAAAGATTTGATGTAAAGTCAAATTTAATGACATTTGGTTTTCCTCTCTTAACAAAATATTGCCAGCTGTATATACAGTTTTATAGAGTAGTTTGGGATGGAAGGGACCTTTGGAAGGTCATCTAGTCCAACCCCCGTGCAGTAACGAGGAGGGACATCTTCAACTAGATCAGGTTGCTCAGAGCCTTGTCCAACCTGACCTTGGATGTTTCCAGGGATGGGACATCTACCACCTCCCTGGGCAACCTGTTCCAGTTTTCCACCACCCTCCCTGTAAAAGATTTCTTCTTTATATTGAAATCTACCCTCTTTTAGTTTAAAACCATTACCCCTTGTCCTATTGCAACAGGCCCTTCTAAAAAGTTTGTCCCTATCTTTCTTACAGCCCCACTTAAAGTGCTGAAAAGCTGCAGTAAGGTCTTCTCAGAGCCTCCTCTTCTTCAGGCTGAACAACCTCAACTCTCTCAGCTTTTACTCATAAGAGAGGTGTTCCAGCCCTCTGATCTTTTTTGTGGCCCTCCTTGGGACCTGCTCTTGACAGGTCCATGTCTTTCCTGCCCTGAGGACTCCAGAGCTTGATGCAGTGCTCCAGGTGGGGTCTCATGAAAGCGCAGTAGAGTGGCAGAATCACCTCCCTTGACCCTATGGCCATGATTCTTTTGATGCAGCCCAGGGTGTGATTGGCCTTCTGGGCTGAGCACACACTGCTGGCTCATGTCCAGCTTTTCATCCACCAGGACCCTAAGTCCTTCTTTCAGGGCTGCTCTCAATTCCTTCATCCCCCAGCCTGTATTAATACTGAGTATTGATACCAGGGATTCATCAAACCTTAATTAATTGGACAGCAGATTTTAACATCAGAGAATCTTCTTGACCTTGCATTTTCATCTATTTTGGATATAGAAATGAACAAATGGTAGGGTTTTGTCTTTGTTATTTAGTTTCCTCTGTTACTTTTCAAAGAAAAAGAAAATTTATAACAGGGTCATCTTTCCTAAGTAGTAACCAGAGTCTTTTACTGATTAACACTAATATGAAGCTCAACTTGGTCCGATTTTAGCATGGGAACCGAGGCACAATCACTGATGCACCAGGATTTGATCCTCTGAAGGATGCAGAAGTCTTGAGGAAGGCCATGAAGGGATTTGGTGAGCAGCCTGTGAATATGCATTTCAGTTAAAAGTACTATTACAGCTTTGATTGAACACTGATCTTTCTCCATTTCTCACCTGTGTTTGTCCTTGGATATCAGAAGAGTTTATTGTGAGTTCCCATAGGCATAAGCAGCATCATGGGTTTGGCATTTAGTTTGGTTTGGGGGTTTTTTTTGTATTTTTACTGGTTTGGGGTTTTTTTTGTATTTTTACTGTGTTTGCATTTGTAGGTAGAGCTTCTATGGTCGTATGCGAGAGGAGATAGTGCAGATGAGTTAAAGGCATGCATGTCCTTTGGTTGGGTTTAGAAGAGATGGAAACAGAAAGCTGGGTCCTCACATGATGCGCATGCTTATCCCGCGGTCTCTGTGTGCACCTACAGGAACCGATGAGCAGGCTATTATCGATTGTCTTGGAAGCCGTTCAAACAAGCAACGGCAGCAGATCATCCTGTCCTTCAAAACAGCTTATGGAAAGGTAAATACACGATGAGAACAAAAGGTAGAAGAAATAAGACCCTGCATTCCTTTACTGGAAGGCAGAAGACTGTGTTTGGAAAAAAAGGTTCCTTAAGGGGAAGATGGTTCTCAAGTCATAGCCTGTTTAGAGTTCTGCTTTTACCCACTCTTGACATTTCTGTGCAGTATTTCAGACAAAACATGTGAATCAGTTTCTCTGTTAAATGGTCACTTTGACACTTTGGTCTGTGCCAGTTTATTTAATTGGACTTTTGACTACTTAGATGTACATGTTACATTATGCTGGTTTTAGTGTTGTTAAGTGGAGTAGCTTTACTTTGAAGATATATTATTGATGCTTATGCATAAAGAATTCTAATTAAAATCCACAAATTTGATGCTTACATTTGTCAGTTTTGGTCTTCATGCATTTCTTCTTTGTTTTTACTTCTCATTAGGATTTGATCAAGGATCTCAAGTCTGAGTTATCAGGTAACTTTGAGAGGACAATCTTAGCAATGATGAAGACACCGGTCATGTTTGATGCATATGAAATCAAGGAGGCTATAAAGGTTTGTGTAGGAGATACAAATTTATAAGATTGAGGAAATATTTGAGCTGATAAAAATGTTGGTAGTCATCTAAAATCTTGAACCTACATTCTCTCTTGTCTGTCAAGATATTCAGCCCACAGTTTGACTGATCTATATGCTGGAGGTATATGATAATAAAATTGAGAAACATTCCCACAAGTTAAACATTATCTTAATAAGTTTGTGTTGTACCAAAAATATATTAATAAATAAACACACACACACAAAAAGGCAGAAACTGAGCTCTCTGAAGTTCATTTGTTACACAGTCTTGAGTAAGCCACCGAGGAAGCTCTCATCTAAGCCATCTCCTGCACACAGTGCCTTTGTTTCTGGGTTTTTGATTTGAACTGTGATAGAACTAATGATAGAACTTCTCAATTTAGAATTTCCAGTCACTTTACACTCAGTGCTCAAGAATACTTCAGAAAACTAGGTTCATAAAGATTTTGGGCAAGGTGCACCTTCTTTTTAACTTCCCCCCCC
>JANHGN010013926.1:0-28128 GCA_024605025.1 Megaceryle maxima
ATTATCTCTTGCAGTGGTGGCCAGGCTGAGTTCTAGCTGAGCTTTTGCCCCTCTAATGTTCTTTCTACACAACCTAATTAAATCCCTATACTCTTCCTGAGTAGCCTGCTCTCCTCTTTCTCCTAAGTCCCAGCAAAAGCTCCCTGTTGAGCCAGGCCAGTCGTTTTCCCCGCCAGTTTGTCTTACGACACACGGGGACAGCCTGCTCCTTCTTGAAAAAAGTCCAGCCTTCCTGGACCCCTTTGCCCTCTAGGGACTGTACCCCAAGGGACTTTCTCAACCAGTGTTCTAAACAGGCTGAAGTCTGCTCTTTGGAAGCCCATGGTAATAGCTTTGCTGACACCACTCCTTACTTGGCCAAGAATTGAAGAGTTCTATCATTTCATGGTCTCTAAGCCCAAGACAGCCTCCAACAACCACTTGTGGTATCTTGCTGTGAGGTAGATAGAAACTGAAAATTGTAAAAATAAAAATGTTCATGGACTATAGTGTGAGAAAACATTCCTGGCTATAAGCCAAGTTCTTTTTAGCCATTTTTTAGAGTGCCTCTGATAATTTGTTCAAGTTTTTTACAATATTCAACTGTTTATTTATTAAAACATTGTTTATTAATCCTATCAACAGCTCTCTATACATAGTGTTCTTCCCATATTGGTGTTTCTAACAGCTTATGTGTTAAAAACCTAGAAGCTTTTCACTGATACTAACAAAATCTGTATAAGGTCTGTGTTTTGCCAATCTTAATGATATTAGATGCATAGGGAGACATAACAGACTGTGGAGTTTGTTCTCAAAAAGGCATCAGAACTTAGCAGGGTTATCTTGACTCTTAAGTGTGGAGGCAATTTTAACAGTCCATTTTCTGATTAAATTACTACCTTTAACTTGGAGTATTATGTTTCTTAAAGTCTTATGTTTGACCTTCCAAATAGGTGCAGGTCATGGAAGAAAAATTAAAAGCAGCTAATGTTCAAACGAGTGAATCAGAAACCAGGTTGTATAAGAGATGTCAAGATCTGGAGATCCTGATACAGGATAAAAATGACATAATACAAAAATTGGAGCAACAACTTGAAGAACAGGTTAGAAATAATAGCGTTACAAAAAAATGAGCATCGGTTCCACTGAATTATACAAGAAGGAAAATAAAAATTAAGATCAACAGAGGACAAAGAAGTTTAACATTATTTCTGTTGTTTGATTAAAGAGGTTCTTATTGGAAGTATGTCATTGGAATAAGATATATTCACTTGCAAATTAAGCTCTGGCTTCCTTTGAAAGAACGTAGAACATCTAACTTTTAAAGAACTTCTTCCTCTTCATTGTCTCCTCTGAAGAGCTTTCATTGTTCCTAGAGGAAAAAGGATCAGCAGCCTCTGTAAAGGGCCTATACATAACTTTTAAAAGTTCGACATGTATTGCCCAGGAGACTGAATTACTTCAAGCACTCTTAGGATTTGTGTCTGAAGACACACACTCATGCAGAATATAATGATCAATGAAAAATATGCTTATGTCAATTTTTTTCCAGAAGCAAATAAGACTGCAAGAAGCAAAAATCATAGAAGAAAAAGCAGCTAAAATAAAAGAATGGGTGACGGTCAAGCTCCGTGAGGTATAACTCTTGCTACAATAATTATACACAAAATATAATGGTGTGACTGGATATCCTTAGGCGTTTGGGCTGTTAAAGGGCTTTGTGCCAATTAAAAAAAAAAAAAAAAAAAGTGCTTCCCAGTTTCATTGATCTATACAGTTACTTGCTTAACAGAGGAAAAATGAAAACAACAGCACGGATGTCACTTGAAGTCACAGAATCATAGAATGGAAGGTCTTGGAAGGTATCTCTGGAAATCATCTAGTCCAGCCCTGCTACTAATGCAGGTTCACCTGGAGCAGGTTGTACAGGAACATGTCCAGGCAGGTTTTGAAAATCTCCAGAGAAGGAGACTCCACGGCCTTTCTGGGAAGCCTGTTTCAGGGCTCTGTTACCCTCAAAATAAAGAATTTTTTCCTTATGTTTAGGTGGAACTTCCTGTGTTACAGCTTGTGCCTGTTAAAATTCTAATGACTAATTTGGTCAGCTAATATATCTAGGTCCTCTTTATGGAGAATGAGTCCAGAAATGCTCTCTGAAAGGTCTACTTATCTCTACTAATTGAGAGAGATTAGCTGGCAAACTGACTTTGCTCAAGCAGATGCCTAAAGTGTGAATAATCCCCAGAAAGCCGACCAAGTCTGCTGGGGCCTGGCAGAAAAAAGGACTTGATAATTTTTTATTTTCCAATGCCCACAGTACTCTTAGTCACAAATAGTTCCAGAGGCTGCAACTCTATTGTTGAAAGAGACAAGTTGTCTCCCTAGTTTCTCTGCTGTGGAGAGATAAGCAGCCTAAGGCTGCCAGTTTTGGTGTGCAGCTGTGCTTTCTCCTCCATGTGTGTATAGAATTTAAGATTGCCCATAAATGTTAAAATCCTACTCTACTGTGATTAACTGGAAATGATGCTCCTGTTGAAAAACAATTATATTATTACTTTTAAAGTAGAAAAATAGAAGTAAGATTTGCTCTCAGTCTGTGAAGGTTGGGTTTTTTTAATTTAATAAAAATGCAATTAAGTTTCACTAAAATTATCTTGAAAAAGTTTGGACAAAATCAGATATGACTTAGACTATTTACTTAGTTTGAAACGTGGAGAATCTCAAGCTCGTTTCACAGAGGTGGCTAGGTGTCACCCAGTGGGAAGTAGAATTGCTGGCTCCCCTCTGTGTGAAATGGGATACTCAGATTTAGATGTGTTTGCCTAATTTGGAGCTGCAGTTTGAACCACCATCTTTTACCTCCTGGTAGTGGGCTACAGCAATAGGCTGTTGGGCTTTTTCTTCCTGTAGAAAGTGTTCTGCTCTGGTTTTTTTACCTGTTTTTTTAATCTTTGCTGTTGGATGGCTGGAGGCCACCATCATTCCTCTGCTTGTTTTGGGTTTGCCAAGTGGCACAAAAGTTTGTAATTCTAGCCCTCTGCTTTAATTAATAATGCCAATGCAGACTTCTTTTTTCTTTATTAAGGCTTTTTAAAGCAGTCTTGGGTTTGCTTGGTTGGGGGAATAATTTTAACAGAAGTTAAGCAAATAATCATTGCAGGGTATTCAATTGTTCAGAATAAACAAATGCCTCGACTGGCATTCAGAGAAGTAGCAGAGAGGAGCTCACCATCTGAACTAGCTTTATCTTTAGCTAGGCATAAACTCAGAGAAAATCTAAATGATGTAATGACTTAAAAAAATTGTTTTACCAATGGATGAGATGACGTTTATATGCTTTTAGTTAGAAGTGGAAAATCAGAATCTTCGCTTGATGCACCAAAAGCAAACCAAAGAGATGAAAACAGTACAGTCTAAACTGCAAGGTAAATGTACAAATCTTATAAAAAATTCTCTACATGTGGCATACTTCTTTCTATTCCCTATTGATTTTTTCATCCACATAATTGAAATATTCTGTGAAGTAACAAAGACCTCAGTTAGTACGAACGGACATCAGAGTGACTGTACATGAAGTTGTTAGGGAAGCAATAATTTATTTTTTATTAAAAAGACACACAAACAAACCAAAACAAGTTTTTGCTTGGTGAATAAGTATCTCTATAATGTAATAGGTTCTGCAAGTAGTAAAATAAATAGTAACCCCATATTTTAATACTATTGTTCTACAGTCTTTCTCATATTACCTATCCTAGACAAATTCACAGCTTTCACTTCAGTCACAGCAGAATAAAATCAGGTATTTCCACTAGGTTTTTATTCAGTATTAAGTGAATGTTCTATATCTTATAGCTGTGAAATTGTTAAAAGAGATTTTATTTCTCCTTTCTATACTAAAAAAATCAGTCTTCAAGAAGTAGAAATGTAGCTCTGGGTTTCTTTTGATATGGTGAGGTATTGGGTAGATTTTTATTCCCGTAATAAATGTTTTATTATATTTTTGCTAAATTTGAGTTATCTTAAAAAACCCCAGAAATTTAGACTGCAGAGTAAAGAGACCAGTAGTATAGCTTCCTATATCCCATTAACACGAGATTTCTGAATTACTGTTCTTCAGAAGCTACGGGCAAGAAATCTGTTACTTCAACACAAAAACCTGGAGAGTGTCAGCGACTAAGCAGTTTGACTTTTGGATGCTTTTCAAATAGAGCAAGAAGTCCTCAACCATCTCCTAAGTTTGAAGAAATAAGCAAGTCTTCATCTAAAGAGTCAGACTACACTGAAGGCAAAATCATTCTAGGTACTTAGTCACCAATACTGCCATTTTTATTCTGACATGGGTTGAAAACTATGTCAGTGTATCCAAACCAGGTGTTTTCAAGTCCATAGCAGCAGTACTCTATATGCTAGTCTCCATTCCTAGGGAGAAATCCCACTGAGCACTGGAGTCTCCATAATACCACTAATACACAGTTTGGCACCATGCAGTGGCTGACGGGTTCTTTGGCCACAAAGCAAAGAATTTGTTGTGGCCCACGTTTACTCCACCGTAATGTAAGGAGTTTAAGGCTGCTAGTCCCCCAGGGAGGGCTGTTAACATTCTTATGCCTGTGTAGAGTCTTACATCCAATTTCTGTATATTTTGTCAATGCTATCACTGGTATCCCAGTGTTAATTTTGGGCCCTAACTCACAAAGATCAACTCAGTAATCTTTCATTAGTATGATCAGGTAAAAAAAAAAAAAAAAAAAAAACAGAAAAGAGTCTCAGGCATATTTTTGCACCATTGTTTTCTATCCAAAGAAGGAGAAAGCCCCCAGATTGATTCATCCAGTTTCCCCAGCAATCCCTGAAGTCTGGTAATGACAGCAAATTAGCATGCCATTTTGCTAGTGTAAGCATAAGTAACTCCACTGCAGTTTGCTACTTCCCTCAAGCTGAAAAGCTCTGGAAGGAGACTGTTGATTTGGTCCTTCATTTGTATCCCAGAGTACTATTTATGACCTTAGCATTTCCTCCACAGTTAATCATTGTACTCAAAATTGCAAGTTGAGTTCTGTAGAAAATCAGAAACCAAAATAGATCTCATTACTATTTTGTGTATTTATATTACACCAAGTTCATTATAAAGGTGGGTGTGTAGTATTCTTTCCATTTTTATAGATGAGGAAATTAAAGTAAGAATCTTTTTTCAAGGGAAAGGATAAGAAATACAACCCTAGGCTTGCCTAGATGGAAGCAGATCAACTTTTGTGACTTCATTACTTTAATGTGGACTAAATTAAAATCTTTGGCTTATTCAATTCACTTTAGCTTCATACAATTATTTAACATTAACTTTCTCAGGTGTCTGTAGAAAAGCCCTGCTTCTTGCATCTCTTTTAACTTGGGGAGAGCACACAGGCCTCACTGACATGCTGCAAGCTATAGCTTTCTCTTGCAAAACCAGGTAAAAGTGAACATCAGAAGCAAAGCTATTTTTAATGGCTTTCCCTAAGCCTTCTTCATGAGCCTCTCTTGTATATCTTAAGCATTCACCACTGAGAATACAATAATAGCTTGCAGAAGAAATTTCTGTGTATAAACACTGTGGAAATGCTCAGAATACTTGATTTGTTAATGCAAGTCTTTTCTGACAAGCTTATAATAACCTTTAATTTTCCTTAAATTCTATAAAGCAGCTAAATTTATAACCCCTCTTAAGTCTATGGGGTTTGGAGATGTTTGGGTTTTTCTTTTCATACATATGTGGTTTACTTCAAAATATGGCTCTACTCTGCTTATCTTTACATTTATTGCCATTTTTAGTTTGGCTAGATCTTTGAGTAATGTCTTTTACAGTTTTTTGGCAAACTTCATTGCAACTTCAGTTGCATTCAAAATTTTCTAATATTTTCCTCAAGGTTTATTATTTACAATATTAAAAAAAAAAAAAGTGCTTACGCATTTGAAATTATTACCTACTTACTACTTGCAGACACAATTACAAAATCCTTTAGCAGCCAAGTTTGCTAAAGTAATTTTCTCATGTTCATTACATTTCTCCTCTAGAGAAGGATATCCTGGAAACTACCTTTGCTGGTCCTTCACATGACACCAATAAAGGTCAGAAGTCATTGCAACAAAGTTCCTCTGGATCAGAGCAGAACAAAAGTGTGAGAACAAGCTGTTCATCCAAAGATATAGACAGTGACATGTCAAAGAACTCCTGCACGACCGGGAGTGACTGGAGCTCAGACGAGGATGGAGGAGACAGTAAAGGACTGAAATCCAGGTGTGCATCGACTCTTTCAAGCCACACATCTGAAGAGAATGCCAGATACAGTAGAGTGGGAAGTGAAATGTATTTGACAGCGTCTGATGACAGTAGTTCTCTGTTTGAAGAAGAGAGTTTTGGTGTTCAGAGGATGCAGCACAAGAAGTTATACTCCTGGCAGCAAGGGTCCCAAAGAAAAGGCCAGAACAATCCAGGTGGAAAGTGCAACTCTGACTGCACAAGTAAAAGGAAAGACCAAGACAGTTCTTCAGATGAACTGAATAAGAAATTTCAGTCTCAGAGGCTTGATTACTCATCTTCATCGAGTGAGGCAAATACCCCAAGTCCAATTTTAACCCCTGCTCTGACACCCAAACACCCAATTCTAGCAACTTCTGCAGGTTCTCAGTGCACAACACCATCAGATTCTCCCTCGCATTTGCCACCTCCAAAGTTACGGACTCCTAATGTGTTTAGCATAAACTCAGCATTAGCAAAGAAACATCTAAGCCAGCCCCAGCTGAGTTCTGACAGAATGTTTGGTAGTAATAGAAATGCCATAAGCATGATACGTCCATGGAGACCTCAGGAAACAGACATTGATCTGGTGGATGGAGAAGATACTGATATTTTAGACAAAATGGAGGTTGGTTGTGATGAAGGAGTCTTTACCTATGACTGCACTGAAGCACAAAATAGTGAAGCCCAAGAACCTTGTGATGTGACAAAAAAGGGTGCTAGCAACAAACCTCCAACCCCTCCATTACATCGATTTCCTTCCTGGGTAAGTGTAATCATAGATATTTTTCCTGCTGGTGAAACAAACTCATTTTCATGCCACTCTTCTATGATTTCTGTCGCCTCTACCTTCCTTATACTCTGGTGACAAGACAGCGGCCATTACTTTAATTGGAACTAAGACAACAAACTCAGAACCAAGTTTGATTTAAAGCACAGTATTTCTGCTGCTGAAAAACATAGTCACTGCTTTTGTGGATGACCAATTTTTTTCGTGTCACGTATGTCCTTTTGAGTGTATCAAAGGATGTAATGCTTGTGATTGCATTTATTTATTTATCTTAACATCAACAAAGCCTAGGAGTGCTGGTGTCAATGCCTTTGCTATAACCATTGTACCACTCACAATCTAAACAAGTCAACAGAAGACAACTGCAGATTACAGATTTATCAATCACATTTCCCAGTAAAATTGTAAAGCTATCAATCAAAGGATTAAAATAGTTACAAGTATGTCTTATGCTGTTCCACAATCAGAGATATATTAATGATTCAGAGATGAATAATGCATTAATGTAACAGCTTCTCTATATATGTATTTTAGTGCCTATTTTTTTATTGTGGCCTTTTAACACAAAATGGTGGAAAAGTTGCCCCCTAATGGCATTTCTCTGTTCTTAACATAAAATCTTAAATTCAAAAATATTCTCACTATAGCTTCTTTAGCCCCTGATAATGGTATTTCTAAAATTAAGTTACTTAAAGGGCAAGTGTTGTGTGAAAAAAAAAGGTTGAAACAGACTATGGATGCAATGGGTATGGCATATAAAACAAGGATGCATTTTTCAGCTGCTACTGATAAGGCCATTTTATTAACCATTTTATGACACTGTTGCACTAAGACAAAGACTAGGATGCTATGGGGAGGCTAAACACAAGAAAAGTAATTGTTGTGTTTTAATTATCTACCATCAAACCCATTCTGCTTGTATAGGAAAGCAGAATTTATGCTGTAGCCAAATCTGGTTTAAGGATGTCAGAAGCTTTCACCATGGAATCTCTTAACAAAAGTAAGTAGTTTAGCTGTTCATTGTCTCGTCAACAAAAATTCTCTTTTTACAGTGATTTGTAAGCAAGGATCAATTGTCCCATGTTCCTCTGTGACATTTTTATGAAGATTCTGTTATTTACTATTTAAAACCTAGAAAATAATTGGTTATCTTTCCATTGTCTTCTGTTATCTTGCCTCTTGACTTTGTGCTGATTTTGTACTTTTTTTAGTCCAGTTTTCTTTGCATTTTGAAGATTCTATACTGAGTACCAAGGTAAGAGATTATACTTACAATTTAAAAAGGGTTAATGGTCATGACTATAATTTATTTATACTCCTTAAAACCACTGTGAATTTCAAAAGTTGTGTCACATCCAAAACAATTCAGGAGTTAGCTTTTTAGAGCAGTTATATGATGCAAAAAATTACATTTGAACTTGGTTCATTGAGAGATAAATTAGGAAGGTAATTTATAAAATATGTTGCTTTTTTAGGTGCTGTTTCACTAACTTCATATTCTGTATCTGGATTATATACATCTCTGATATATAAGAACATGACCACTCCTGTCTACACCACTTTGAAAGGGGTAACTGTATTACTGTTTAAAGGAAAAATTTAAATACCATTAGGCTTCACATCCAGGAAGTTGCTGTTTCACATTTGATGCTACCATGCCAGATATGTCATAAGATGATGTTTAGAGATCACAGAACCCCAGAAGTAATGGAAATGTCAAATAGCTGGAAAAAAAATTACTGCTGCTTATAAAATGTTCCCAGCCCAGGTCAGTTCTTCTTAGGTTCCTTGCTGTTTTTTCCAAAGGCTTGTTAATTATTAAACAGAGCCACATGGTGTTCAGTGCCATAATTAAAAGTGTGTGTATGTGTAGAAATGTCTTTGTGTTAGTGCCAAAGCTGTTTATAGTCAGATAGCCAGCAGTAACTAATTACAGCATTGTTTGTTTTCTGGCAGCCTTTTATGATTTGGAAAGACCCATGCCTTGAGCTACCTCTGGTTTCTGCTTTAGAGCATGGGGATGGTTGAGGATACAGAGGGCAGAGGGAATTCAGTTTTATGTTATTATTTGTGTGCCAAAACTCAGAACCCAAGTAAGAGCAGCTCTGAATGTTATGAAGCCAGCAAAGCTCAGCCACAGTATGAAGGAAATGACTGATACCCTTTATGCAAGGTATCAAAGAATGTCATGTTAATTTCTGCAGAAAGCAACTCAAATAAGCAACAGCCCATTTATAGATGAGTCATCAGGATCTGAGGAAGAAGACAGCTCTCTGTCCAGCTCCAGGACTTCTGAGTCTGATTCTCGAGGCAGAAGTGGTCCGGGTAGTCCTCGGGCTATGAAACGAGGTAGGCAAATACTGTAAGAATGAGTAACTTCTGGGAAGTTTGGAAAACTAGGCAATTTACAAGATCTTCTTAGAAATGTATTTCTTCCTTAAACAGCATGGCTATCTTTTATCTCAGCTATCAAAGCCTAGATCTATTACTCGAGCAGAAGAGATGACTGTTATGCAGGGCTTTCTTTTTATTGCTTTTATTATAGATGTCTTTTAAAGGCATTAATCTAGTAGCTGGCTATTGCCATGAGGGAAAAACAACGTGCATTTAAAGCAAGAAGCTCCATTCTGGCTGCACTGTGTCATGCCTAGGACTTGCTGTGACCATTAACTGTAGGTAGGTAAAAATTATGTAGAAAAAAATAATTGTCAGCAGAAAAAACCCTCACATATATTGAAGTTTATAAAACAAAGTAACACTTTTATATGATCAGAAAGCACGTGGAAAAGTTCCCTCACACAGTATTTAGTTCTGTCATCTCATGCAATAAAGGACTTCTTTCATTTTTACAGTGATCGTCTCAAGCTCCTGTACAAAGATTTAGCTAAAACACTTCAATTCAGTGATGTTCTGTCTTCTGTGGAAGACAGACCTCACAGGTCTGGGTAACTGTGTGTTTTCCATCTCCAAAATGAATATAATCATAGAATTATTCAGGTTGGAAAAGACCCTTGGGATTATCAGGTCCAACGATTAACCCTACTCTACAAAGTTCACCCCTAAACCATGTCCCTCAACACCACATCTAAATGACTCTTAAACACATCCAGGTATGGTGACTCAACCACCTCCCTGGGCAGCCTATTCCAGTGTCTGACTACTGTTTCTGTGAAAAAATTTTCCCTAATCTCAAGTCTAAACCTACCCTGTTGCAGTTTGAATCCATTCTTTTGTTCTGACACTAATTACCTGTGATAAGAGGCCAGCACCAGCCTCTCTACAATGTCATTT
The DNA here is from genome assembly GCA_024605025.1 of Megaceryle maxima. NCBI lineage: Eukaryota > Metazoa > Chordata > Aves > Coraciiformes > Cerylidae > Megaceryle > Megaceryle maxima. The sequence continues at coordinate 10,335 of JANHGN010013926.1, forward strand.
TAGGTATTTGTAGAGAGTGATGAGGTCTCCCCGTAGCCCCCTCTTCCTCAATCTAAACAGTCCCAGCTTGTTCAATCACTCTTCATAAGATTTATTCTCCAGACCCTTCACTAGCTTCATTGCCCTCCTCTGAACTCACTCCAGCACCTTGATATCTCTCTTCTGTTGAGGTGCCCAAAACTGGACACAGTACTCAAGGCATGGCCTCACCAGTGCTGAGTACAGGGGGACAATCACCTCCCTACTTCTGCTGCTCACACTATTTCTAATACAGGCCAGGATGCCATTGGCTTTCTTGGCCAGCTGGGCACACTTCTGGATCATATTCAGCCACTTGTCAATTAGAACCCCCAGGTCCTTTTCTACCAGCCAGGCTTTCCAGCCACTCTTCCCCAAGCCTGTAGCGTTGCATGGGGTTGTTGTGGCCCAAGTGCAGGACCCAGCACTTGCCTTTTAAAGCTTATACTGTCAACGCTGGCCCATTGATCCAATCTATCCAAGTCCCACTGTAAAGCATCCCTATCCTCATGCAGACCAACACTCCTGCCTAATTTGGTGTCATAATATGCTTCATACATTGAAAGATGTAACGCTTCCTCATGGGGTGACAGTATCAGTGTTATATCCCTGTATTTCTTCACTGGGTAAACCAAGATCTCAGTGAGGCCAAGTGTTAAGATTCTTCATTAAACATTGCTTTAGAAATGCAAAATAACATTATTCAGTAGTTTCTGTTATATATGTTAAAAACACAATTAGCAGGAGCTCAACTCCTTCACACCTGAGCAGGTAGAGCAAGTTACTGGTCCAGCAGGAGTGTTCCAGTGCAGCCACACTTGGCACTGAGTCTTTTTTTCCAGTGATATAGTTACAGTTTTGCTACATCAGCGTGAAAATGACACAGTTCCTGCTTCTCAGCAGCTCCATCCTCCTGAGCAAAAACCAGTACCATGGCTGCAGACACATCTCATGTTACATTCTTGCACAACAGGAAAGGTAAATCAGCTAATTTAATAGCTGGTTTCACCTACAATTTGTATCCGTGTCTGTAAAATGGAACCATTACTTTTGTTTGTGCTTTCTTATAAAATAGTCCTTGCATAGTCTCATGCATGGAAACTTTTCTTAACTGAAAACCACATATGTACATATCTTTGTTGAGATCACATTGTTTAAAAATGTGGGCAGTTGTGACTTTCATTAGGTGCATTATTAGCTTGCTGCATCTATGTTATAAAAGATTCTACACTAGAAGAGAACCTACTCTGAAAGTGCAGGTTGCTTACCAAAGCAGTAAATGAGACAAGCTTTTTTAAAAAAATTACAATTGGCAGATGAGTTTAGAAATAATGAAACAAGGGAAACAATCAATCTTCACTTCACGCTTGGAGAGTAACCTTTCAGAGAACACTAGTCCTTACAAAAGGGCATGTTCACATGTTTGAAAATAATTATTTCTATGATGAATAAGGGAGGAGTTTTGATCTTTATTGCTCATTTATTACAGTTGAAAACAGGGTGGGTTTTTTTTTTTTCCCCCTAAGATTAGAGCTAATAAACTCTCAACAAAGTCCTGAAATCTGGAATTCAGAAAACATCAGTATAAAAATTTATACTAATTACAAAATAAAGACAGTCACCTACAAATTCAATATATAGGAGATCTTGAGTAGAGCTTTTTAGCACACAAGCAGCTGGATGAGAAATCCAGATACTGGAGCAAATGACAGAAAAGGGAAAGTTGCTTAGTTTAATTAAAGATCCTGTATTTCATTTTTAAAAGAAGAGAATGAGTAGATGCATGGCACTAAGTCCCTCCTTAAAAAAACCTGTAGTAATATAACAGGTGATAATACAGAGATGACATTTATTTATTGTTTCATTCACAAGTGACATACGTTCTGTTTATTTATGAAGAAAATGGGAGTCAGGTATTAGCTGTGTTCGATATTAAAAATAAAATGCTTGGCTCCTGATAGATTTATGCTGATACTTGTGTTTGCCTGCAGATCCTACTCAGATATTCTCTCTGCATGGATATTCTGCTCTCCTTTGTTTCTAATGGAATAAAAAATTACAAAGAAGTATCTTCCTTCTTTTAACACAGGTGTGTCTTTGTCTTCTGTGACCTCAGAAAGTGACTATGCTATTCCCCCAGACGCCTATTCAGTAGATACAGACTATTCAGAGCCAGAGCAGAAACTTCCTAAGACCTCTTCCTCATCCAGTGATAATGGAAAAAATGTGAGTACTGAAGTTCTGTGAGGAAGTGTACCAGTGTGTAAATTGTGTTCAGACTGCTACTAAATCTCTGTATTCTGTCACGCTGACTCACAGACTGCCTTATGAATACAAATAGCAAAATATACCAAAAGTAAGTTAACCATATAAAACTATATAATGACTGAAGGAAAGTAGAGGATAATTTTGAGCTTTCTGTATAATAAATGGAAATAGGTAAACAACTCCAGAAGACAATTCAAAGCACTTAAGATTTTCCATTCTTGGAACCAGATCTGGTATAAGATTGCCTAAGAAATACTAAATTCAGCTTCAAATTATTATTTGAATGTTCAGGGAAATAGAAGGGCATGCCAGTTGGAGCCAGCAGTAGAAATCTATTTGCAGTTGTATGTTTCTATAGTTTTCTCATACAAGGAAAACTTTACGCATCAGAGAAATCATTAAGTAGAGCAACGTGCAAGGACAGGTCAAAGAAACCAAACTACTATGGGATACTGGTCTGTCTCCAGGAGATTTTTAATGGCCTTTGTTAATAGTTAAGTGTCTTAATATAAAAGTGGATTGACTGCCTGGTGATGGAGGTAATTTATTTTAAGCTTTCTTGACAGAGCAAAACTGTGAACTCTGTTCTGCAGGTGTACACACTAAACTTAAGTCTGTGCAGAGCTCTGAATTACAGTGCTGTGTATCTGGTCTGTAGGTTAGGCCCTGAAGCTGGTAAAAAAATACATTTACATTGTGTTCATTTTGTTCTTTGTTTAATATAAGTAGTTAGGAAGTAAACCCAGGAATCATCATATTAATTTTTTTGTATAGTTCTGGGCAAATGACTTACTGTCCTTTATGTACTGTAAGTAGGGATATTAATTAGTTATCCCACATGCATTCATTTGTCTTAATTGATGCTCAAAAAAGCATTGGACTAAAACTCTCATCAAATACTGTAATTACTATTTAGCATGTTTTTATGTCATCAAAGTATTTTTGTATGTATGTTTTTTCTACACATCTTTGAGGGGTATATGTGTATATATGTCCTTAACTACTTTTTATCTAACTTCTAAATAATCAGGAAACTTTGGAAAAATCTGGATATCTCTTAAAAATGGGTGGTAAAGTAAAGACCTGGAAACGACGGTGGTTTGTGCTTAAAGGAGGTGAATTACTATACTACAAATCTCCAGTAAGTACATGTATTGTTTTACTGAGAATCTAGAGCTGCTTGGACAAGGAATAGGACAAGGAATGCATTCCTGGTGTCTGAGCTGTTAGGGCATGATTCAGCACTCACTTCCTCACTAGGTGTACAAGGTACTCAATGTCTAACTAAGAAGTATTTATCAAGATTAATGTTTAAATGAGTTCTGTAATTATTGATTGCTATTTGATGTAAAATATTCTTTTTCCATTCTTTCCATACAGAGTGATGTCATTAGGAAACCTCAAGGTCAAATTGAGCTAAATGCATCTAGCCACATTGAAAGGGGTGATGGAAAACAAACAATTCAGGTGCCTGTTTTTCTGTTCATCTGTGCTTCAGTGGGTAGTTAATTTCCCCCATCCCCAAAGCAACCTCCAGTCGCTCCAGTCCCTGGTGGACTTGGAATTAATCAGTGTCTTCCATTTGAAACCTAAGAATCACTTCTGTTACAGGAACTATAGAAAGGCCTACATGTAGTCTTGTTTGTACTGCTACAAAGGTCAGATCGTCACATATGAGATATAAATAAAGGGATTAGTCTTGGGGCCAGACATTAGGGTTGAAAGAAGTTATTTGTCTGAAAGGAGATAAATTGAGTTTTCTACTTTGCTGTCCTGGAACTTTCCAGATAAAGCCTTACAAAGGGTCTGTCTGCTCTGCCTCGCCGCAGAATGTTTCACTAATTAAAAGAACTTTGCAGAAAATAAACTTCCCAAAGTTGTGAAACTACATTGGGTAGTATCTGCTACAACCCCCACACAGTGGGGTCAAATGTATGATGTTCTTAGAGCTTAAGACTCTTCTGTTACTGCATAGCTGACCACAGAAAAACGAACATACTACCTGACTGCAGATTCTCCCAACATCTTAGAAGAATGGATCAAAGTACTACAGAATGTTCTTAAAATACAGGCTGCCAGTCCACTTTTCATACAGCCTGAAATCAAGCCAACCATGAAAGGATTGCTTACAAAGGTAGGAACATTGTTCTTCCCCCAGTCTGCTTTATTCCATATTTCTTAAGAATATCTATATGAAAATGGCTCTACAATAAAATAAACAGAAACAAAAGAGCCATGTGTTTGCTTTCCCAGTACTTTACAATGTGATCAATCTGGAAGGACTACAAACTCATCTACTCTGGGAAATATTTTTCCTCTGATTGTTTGATTTGATTTGTTTTCTCTTTTTGTCTTTTTAATTTATTAGTTCCTGTGTTAAGTTCTCCATTTGCACTTCAGTGGTATTTTAGTTCAGTATATGTTGCATTAGCTAATTGACCTACCTTATTTCAGTGGAGTGCTCTGTTTTTCTATTTTTTTTTCTATTTTATTTTCTATTTCTACTGGGATAGATTATTTCAAGATAATAAGAATACTGTATAAAATGAAGCTTCCTCTTCTAATCCTTCTGTTTCCTTAGCTTCCCCTAATTTAGGCCTGATCCAAAGCGAAATGAAAAACTCATACTGGTCTTAACAGGTGTTAGACAAGCATCTGATGCCTTAATGTCCTTAACAGAATTATGCAGTTTTAATTATTTGTCTAGTAATGTGGAAGGGAATTTGAACCAATTCAGAGATGGTGAAATGTAGTCTGTTTTTCTCTGGCTGTGCTTGTTCCTAATGTTCTGTCATTTCAGGTGAAGCATGGATATTCCAAAAGAGTTTGGTGTACCCTAGTTGGAAAAATTCTGTATTATTTCCGTAATCAAGAAGACAAGGTAGGTGCCTTACTTGTTTCTGCAGTGAATAGAAGATAACATACTGAAGTAGACTTTAAACAGTAAGTTACAACATTGTTAAGGTACCATTGGCCCATGTAGTATATGCCTATTTTATCTTGATTACCAAATAATTAGACTTCACAGATTGTCAAGTTGGAAGGTTCATATCTAATAGACAGTAATCCAGGACATGTCCAATGGTCTCCTTCTCCTATGGGACATGAAATATATTCTGCATCTTCTTATCCCTAGCTGGAGAGGGACACTGATCTGATGACAGTTCAGGTCTCTCTGACAGGCATGAGAGTCATCAGAAAAGACCTGTCTGTCTGTGACTTCTGGAAGCTGTGTGTTTGCAGTGAGCAGTGACTTCAAGTTTCAAGAAATTAAATGCCCATTTTATCCCTCAAATGACTTCCAAATCCTGTTCTTTGGTATGTCACTGTACCTCCACAGTGCAGCAAGAAAGGAAAAAAAAAAAAAGCCTACCAGGATGCAGAGTTTGCCGCTCTGCAGATGTGTGTCTGGGGGGGGAATTATTTCCTGTTCACCATCAGGAGTATGGAAAAGGAGCTCACTGTCTACAGCTGATGAAGTGAACAGAAATGGAGATGGAGGACAGCAAAAAGAACAGGAAAATTATTTCGAAAACCTAGGGAAAATACTGTTTAAGGAAGAAAAGGAATAAATGGAATCCATTCAGCTTAAGTTAACCTCACAGCATCCTACATCCTGTAGAACACAAGGAGCTAAGGAAAAGCAAGACCTGGCTCTTCCACATTGGGCCTGACCTTTAGTTCTCCACTCACACTTCTGAATATTGTTGGTCCTAATATTTCCAGTCATATTTACCTACAGAGACAGTCATACTTTTCACCTGTCCTTTTGCTCTGAAGGCATTGTATTTGTCATCAAGAAACACCTTTATAATGGAGGTGGGTCAGGAAGAGGATTTTTGAAAGTTAGTTCTACAAGAATTCTTGTTAATGTTGCTGAGATTATGAATAATTGATTCATACCCTTATTACCCAGCTCTACCAAAAAGATTGCTGAACTTGTCAAAATGTAACAGTCCATTGAGCCATTTTAACCAACAGTTCAAAAAAATACAGAAAATTTCAATGACATAATCACACTGGACCCAGTAATTCATAGTCTTTGTATGAAGCTAGTTATTCCCTTTGTTACCCTTTCCTTTTTTAGCCATTTATAAACATTCAACTAAATTTGATTTCTAGAACTATATGAATAAGATAGCAGTAACCATCCATCAAAATATTTTATTTTAATTACTCTTAAAGTATAATGCAGGGCTGGGGAATCAAATGACTAGAGTATTAATCTCTAGCTCATTTACAGAGACGTTAAAATTAACTTGCATTTTCTCCCATGAAGAAGTGTCTATGCTTCAAGCATCCGAATTTACACATTTTTACCATTGAAGATTTGAGGGGTTTTGTATGCCCTTTAGAAGCAGCTAAGAATTCTGCTGGATTCTTGTGAATATTTCCCTCACATTTGGAATAAGTTTTGCTGCCCTTTTAAAGCAAAAATGAAACTAATTTTCTAGCTTGTAATAGAGTAAGAATTTAGCTTTTGTAAGCAGAGTATGTATGAAAAGTTTTCCAAAGCTAGTTCATGTCTAATGTTCAACAATTTGCTAATGTACATGTTTACTGTAGCTGAATGTGTCTGTGTAGAAACAAATTACACAATCTGTAGTGGTTAATACAGTAATGGAGTCCACTTCAGTGGCCTCCTTTCAAAATGGAATTCAATTTAAAAATTGGCCAACTATGTTTTAGTTAAACTTAATGAATAAATCAGTCTTGACCATTAGTGTGTATAATGGCATCTCTTTATTTTGAGAATTGTGCCTTGTTCAAAAAGCTGAATGCTTCAGAAGCACCACAGAAAAAAACCAAATCACCACATGGATCTTCAGCCCTCACTAGTGAGAGCACTGGAATAAAAAGCCTCCAATATGTGTTACTAACAATTCACTTTATCAAATCACTATTCAAGACGTCCACCCTAGATTGAGTCAAACTTGCCAGATACTCCCCAGTACAATATTTTCAAAGGGCATTATTGAGAAGCCTCATCTGCTTTTCACTGGTGGTGTTATTTCAAGACAACTTACTTCAGGCTTACACTTGAATGTGGCACAAATTAAGATGCTCCTTACTATAAAGCCCAACTATCCTTTTACCAAAGGGAAACAAACATCCATCTCTTTCTTCTGAATCACTGAGCATTGCTAAACAGCACAAACACCACAGAAACAATAGCCAAGGCTTCTTCACTGTTAAATAACACTCTTCTGAACATCCTGATGTTTGAATGGCTAGAGAAAGAGCAGTAGTGCTGTGGGAAAGGAGGAAGCTTTGCATAAAATAGTAAAGACTGTCACCATCTGTCAGTCCTATCATGCAGTTGCATGCTGTATTACTGCTGTTCATCGTGGCTTCCTGTGGATAATAACTATGAAATAATTTCTTCTGTGAAGATTTCCTTTTGAATGGCTTTTCATATGAAATATTTCCTGAGAAATTATTGTAACTACATACACAAATTAAGACTCACATACTATGATCTACCAAACTGGAGAATGAAACTAACTCAGAAGGTCCACCACACAAAAAATATACCTTTTGATTTTTTAGCATGAACAAAATAGATACATCAACAATACACTGCTGTCCTCTGAAATAACAAGATTGTAATTAAATTTCTAGACTTGACCCAGGGAATTTTTGTTTGGAACCAAGTCTGGAAACTCTGAAGAATTACTTCTCTCACCCTAACACACATTTATTACATTAAGTAGATACAGAAGCAGACCTAGAGAAGAATTTTTTAAAATCTCACTTTCAGACTTTGGCACATACCATTCTCCTCCCGTTGTCTGCAACAGCTGGCTTATCTGACATTCCTTGGCAGGACTGAAAATGAATAAATACAAATGACTATTAATGTTAGTTCATGTTTTTCTTTCTATTTGTAGACTAAGAAATATAAAATCAGTGTGCACTGAAGCAAATATTTGCCCTCTCACCACTTCTGATATTTACTTTTAGTTTCCTCTTGGCCAAATCAAGCTTTCTGAGGCGAAGGTTGAAGAAGTTGATAGATCATGCGATTCTGATGAAGATTATGAGGCTAGTGGTCGCAGTTTGTTATCAACACATTACACTGTTGTTATTCACCCCAAAGATCAAGGACCCACTTATCTTCTTATAGGATCCAAACACGAGAAGGTAATAAAAGGGCTTTTTTATTGAGTTTCAGTAACACACATTTCACTAACTTGTAGACAGACCTGTAGCAGGCCTTCCTGCGAGATTTTGGGATACTGTTCCCATTTTCACTGATAAGACTAACAGTAGGGAAGACTGCTCTACTTAAATGAAGGAGAAATGAGAGTTTGGCTAAAACCATTTTCATTATTATTGCTTCACTGTTCTCAAGTAACCTTATAGACCTTGTTTTGCTTTCTGGCCTTATCCCCAGGTTACTGGGATCTGGCAGTGATAAAAAGGCACTTAAATTAGGTTTCTGAAGAGGAAAAGAAGAGTATCTGGACAATTAGCCATGATTTCTGAGGGTAAAAGACTTCTGAAGAGAGCCCTGTCCAATATTTCTAGCTTAATATGTGTAACAGAGACAAGTGTATTCAAATAAAGGCAGACTCCTTTGGGCTTCAAAAGGAGCATGTAGTTTTTCAGATTGAGAGCAAAATCCTAATGAAGCAACTCCTTCCAATACAGAATGAGTGAGTTGCTGTATTTTTCTCCTTTAGGACACATGGCTTTATCATCTGACAGTTGCAGCTGGAAGTACCAGTGTAAATGTTGGATCTGAGTTTGAACAGCTTATTTGCAAATTATTAAATATGGAAGGTGATACCAGTAAGTTGTAACATACTAATATTCTAATACTTATGTACTGAATATACTTCTGAGCTAAATTAATTTCAAACCTATATATTTTATCTGTTTAGCTTCTCAGATTTGGAGACATCCTACCCTTTGCCACAGCAAAGAAGGAATTGCTTCCCCTCTCACAACACTGCCATCAGAAGCCCTGCAAACTGAAGCAATTAAATTATTTAAGGTAAAACCATAGCAGATGCCTTTTTTATTAACTGACTATTTAAACTCTTAGCTAAAAAATGGCTACTAACTGGCTTACTAGAAATGTTCAACAGATAAGAAAAAAGAAATGAGAAGTTTACTCTTATTTTTAGTGGAGGTAACTAAATGGAAAGTAGCGGATCGTCTCCATATTATCTCAGCAAAGACCATCCCTTCCACTGTAAAGAGATCTAGTTCACTAGAGTTCATCAATTCTAGTTGTGAGGGAGCAGTTTAGGCTTCAACTTTTGGCCTTTCTACTCAGGTTATTGATAAAGTGCAAGTTAATAGAAAAATCCAGGTCCATCATGGGTGATGATAATTTTATCATGAAATTCATAAACCCCAGAGAACCTAACAGCATGGATGGTTCTCTCGATTCACAGAACTGTATCTGAAATACTATTTTTTCAATTAGATTTCAGGAAGAACAAATAGCAGATGAAATTTTTGTTGTAGATATATTTAAATTGGCTAGAAGACGTTTTAAAAATTGGAAGAATGAAGTTTAAGCAAGTCAAAGATTATTTCAAATTGAGATAGAAATTGGAGATTCTAGATCTCTTTAATAAAAAGAAAATATTTTCTTCATATGAAGTAGCTGTTATTAAAAGACTGATGAGGTATCCTAATATAAATAGAGAAGATAATACAGAGTAAAATTATTTAAAGTATTTCACAAGGTTTTTTTAATTCACTTTCAAGGATTTTCATATACCTTTAAAAATGCACATATGTATATCTCCCAGTAGTAGTGAAAAGGCTTTATGATTAGGAGACATGTAATGGTTATAACTTCTGTGCCACAGCTGGTTTCTTGAGAATTTTTGTATGCCAGCAAGACCTTACATCTTTCCCAGTTAAAAGCCAGATAGGTGACTGGTATCTATGAAATGGAGTATGCTGCAATGCTATTAACCTTCTCTCTCCTCTCTCCTGCCATCACCCATGTAAAACTACTCCTGAACATTAATGGCCAGGTTGTAGTGTCTGTTTCAAAGACAAAATAAAATTTGACTGTTTCCATTTCTGTATGCTGTGAAATAAATTCCAAGTTGGAAGGCATGGAGCTTGGCTAAATGAACTTTCTCCACAGAACTTGTACAAGTCTAAGGATGAAATTCCCTGAAGCGTGAACTATCTGAGGAATTTTGATGTAGTGGTTCAGATCTAGAAAGGAATTCAAGACAAGAACCATATGTTCAGCCACTGCTGCTTGTAGGCAAACTTTCCAGCTTGTTTCTCTGAAATGTTTGAAGCACTTTAAAGAAGCACATCCATCCTATTTTCTGTAATACTGCAACATGAAAATTTAAAAGAGAATGTACTTCTCTGGTAAAAATAAATCTATATCTACTTGGAAATCACTTTCTGAAATGTATTTCAGATCTAGTTCAAATCACAGACACTTGCCTAAAATAAATAAAAGATTACTAGTATGACCTTTATTGAAATGTTGTATAAATCAGTTTAAAAGTCAGGTATGAAACTGATTTAGAAACAGATCAAGTCATGTTTCCATTTTTCCACTGCTGATAAAAATTAGTCCTGTGCATCCGCATATTTTTACGTAGACTAGAAATAGATTTGGCATCCAGCCTTTTCTAGTATTTTGCTTCTATACCTTGAAAATGCATCAACTATTATATAGAGTAAGCTTTCTTCTAATATAGCACTACAAATGCTTAACACCTAGCTCTCCTAAGACAGTAGGGGTGATAAGAAAGCTTGAACTTACCCACAGTAAAAAAACAAACAGTGAAAGCCAAGACGTAAAGCAAATGGCTCTGAGTTGCAGTTTTCTTACCTGTGTATATTCTGCCATGATGTGCTCACTATTTGCACAAGCATTTTACACTGGCTGCACTGAGAGCGGTACGCTTTACATTTTAAAGCCCCTTAGAGGGGGTAAACTGTGGCCTTAAACTCCCCTACCACCACAACCATTACAACTCCTGCTAGGGCTCACTCCATTAGATACAGAGTGAAATGCATGTTTTTTTAGAGGTGTTTTTAATCATAAGTCTGTCTAGCTTTTTATCTGTTCTGGCCCCTTTTTGCCCCTTTTCACAGGGCCAGGAGTATTTCCTTAGTCTACTGGTAAACTGAGATTCCAATTACAGCACAATGTTAACTACCTCATACAGAATGTCTAAAAGATTTGTTGGAGCCTTTTGTATGTTAACTCACTTGCTTTGCTTATTATTTTCTCTCTAGACCTGCCAGTTGTTTATAAATGCTGCAGTGGATTCTCCTGCAATTGATTATCACGTATCTTTGGCTCAAAGTGCTTTGCAGATCTGCCTCACACATCCTGAACTTCAAAATGAGATCTGCTGTCAGCTTATTAAACAGACGAGACGCCGACATCCGCAAAACCAGGCAGGACCAATACAGGTAAGCCATTATTTACTTTAATGGTATCTATTTCAACAGCAGTGAAGGACCTGCACAGACTGTTTAGAATGGTAAAGGGTGTCCACTCCTCTGTAGCATCTGCTTAATTAAAAACAGATAAAAACCTTATTACTTCTGTGTCTTCCTGAAAAGCTGCTGCTATCCTCCCATCAAAGTATGTTTATCTGGCTATAGAATCTGTCTGTGCCTCTGCTGTTTTTAAAGGCTGGACATACAACGGGCTGTCTTCAAGTTAAGTGTTGAGTAAGCCATCATGTATGTGGATCTAATTCTCTTACTGCATCTTCCCTAAGAGAGGTGCTGCATCAGGAAGCTTGGCGGGCATGGCACACGTTATCTATAGCATGACTGTGAAGAAAAGCAATAGTGCCATGTTGTGGATTCTCAGATACACTCAGGGTTTCTGATAGATGTCACCTCTTGTACGTCATGCTGTTCTGCACACACCCTGCGTGCTAAATTTTGAATATATACTTAAAATTCCACACAGTCCACTGCCAGCTAGTCACTGGTATCCAAACATGTAACAATTAAATAAACTGAAATTGAAAGGAAAGCCAATACTTAGTTTGCTTAGAATTAACAGAATGGAAACAATAGTGTTTATGATGGAATAATACCTACAGAACTAGGAGATGGATTAGAAAATGAGAAAGGAAATCACGACATTCAGGCTTTTGTAATAGACATGTTTTTCTTTTGCTAGAGAAAGTAGAACATGTCCAGCAGACATACTTACATTACCTAGAAACAGCCTGTAACTGGGATACGGCCAGTATGTGCACTTCTTGGTACTTTCTGTACCACTGACAAGGTCTTCCCCCTGATATAGATAAATAAGTTGTTGTCATCATAATCTACTGGCATGATTTTTAAGAGTTAACACATTCAATAAAATGTTTGCAGCTTCACACTTATTTTTTTAACTCCTAAATTCATGCTGTAGTCTCCCACACTTGTTTCTACAGCAGTGTCTTCCAGAGACAGAGCCAATGCTATCCTCCATTAAAATATAGTATTTTATGAAAGGGCATATCTGCCCCTGTGTTGTCAAATTTCTATTCAATACCAGGCAAGTCAGATGAATCAAGACAGAGAAACCCCATGTTCTACGTTTCAGTTTGATACATTGATACAATTGCAAGAAAAGTAGTTGCAATGTTACTGTGTGTCCAGAGCACACAGAGGAGTCTGTATTGTGAAGCTATGGATACATATTGACAAATGAAAATATAATAAAATGTTGAATAACTGTTTTTTTCAATAGTTACTATCTAATTTGTAGGAGGAAAATGTCTCATGACTTGCTTCATAATACATGCAACAGGACAGCTGAATTAAAATTGCACAAGCTTCTCCTCATTCTTAATGCTTGATCTTGCAGCCTCAGTAATTTTTTTCCTGTGCATTAACTGCTTTTTATACAAACTGATCTGTTTTCCCATTTCCAGCCCCAAAAGAAACTTTCTGTACACGAGTAAACAGAAAGAGAGCATTTTGGCCTTCCAGTGAGGTAACATGCTTATATAGTCAGCTTTTCTCTGTGTTTTGGGGTTTTTTTTCACTCCTATTTACAGCTGTCTGTTACTCAGCTTGGCACAGTAAGCTGCACTGCTGGTCAGCAGCCAGGGCAGGAAGTTTTACTTTGTAAGATGTAGAAAACACCAAATGTCTTCCTTTTGTCTAGGGCTTGCAGCTCCTGGCTCTCTGTATTGGACTCTTTCTGCCCCAGCACCCATTCCTTTGGCTCCTTAAGCTTCATTTAAAGAAGAACGCAGATTCCAGGTATACCCGAATATCATTACCCAGCTGGTCAACTAGTCTTTCTGAAGTACCTTATTTTCAATCTTTCATTTAATATTTCAGCTCTTTTGACATATATTTAAAAAGAAATTTGAATAAAATTTTGCTCCAGCACTACTAAAATGTAGTCTGTGTTACTCCTCTGCATCACTTGGGAAAGTTATCCTTTGTTTTGAAAAACACTCCGCAGTGAAACTCTCACTGTATGTTGCAAAACCATGAAAACCAAAATATGGCAGTTACACAAAACATTCTGATCCGTGTTCATCTTTGGCACAATTCTGTTGATCTCAGTAGACTAATTCTCTTTATAATACCACATGGAAAAATGTGTTGAAAATCTCAGAGTGAAATCCGAGTGCTCCTCCCATCTGGCATCCCCAGAGAGATTTACTCATCGTTTACTATCCTTTCAATTAGTCCCCAAGAATTGCCTTATTTATCTTTTTGTCACAGGACTGAATTTGGGAAATATGCAATATATTGTCAGCGCTGTGTAGAGCGTACCCAGCAGAATGGGGACCGAGAAGCCAGACCTTCCAGGATGGAAATCCTCTCCACTCTTCTGAGAAATCCCTACCACCATTCACTGCCCTTTAGTATTCCAGTTCATTTCATGAATGGCATATATCAGGTAATGTCAGGTAGACCACAAAATCTGAGTTATCCCAGTGCCTTGCTGTTAGCATGTACATGAAGGAGTATATGAGAAACAGAACTGTAAGTGTTAAGGTAAACATGGCTCAAGTTTCATCCCATGCCAGTGCTAGCAGTAGCAGCATAAGGTACTTGTGATCTGACTTGATCAACAAAGAGTAAAGGTTTAGGAAAAAATTTTTACAAGAAAAGCAGAAAACAAAACCAAAATATCTTAAGAGTAAGAAATACTAAAGTTCTGTTTCTTATTTAACCTAACCACCAGATGAATGAATTAGACTAAAGAAAGGGGAAAGGTATTAAATCCCACTTCCTCTCATCAGGCGTCTTGAAGGTTAAATACCTCATGAAGGCCTGGAAGCACAGCTGTAACTCCCATTATCAGTCATGAAGGATAACCATATTTGTTACAGGACAAACAGAGCTTCATTCTTAACTCTTTTGGGATGTCATCAGTCAAAGCCTGTAGGCAGCTTTCCATGGGCTTCCATGCATACTGCTTCACATCCTGCTTTGTGTTTCTAACTGTGAGAGCTGGCTGAAAAGAGGTTTTTTTACCAAAAAAAAAAAAAAAAAAAATATTCCTAGACAGAAAGCAAGTTTTTTTCATTAAATCAAAGATATACAGAATAAACTTTTCATTTCCGGTCACAAAGAACTCCTCTTTTTTGCCCCTCTGTGTTTCTTAATTGCTTACTGCTTGCCCAGTAACACAGAAAAAAAAACAACATGTATTTAAACTTTCCTAAAAGCTTTCAAAATTGAAGTTTGAAGAAGAGGAGGAGTAACTGGTCATCAGTTATTTATTGCTCAGAAATTATATATTTCCAAGTATACATTACACAATTGTAATTAAATACATAAATTACTTCAGTGGGATCAGCAAATAAGCAGTTACGTGGTACTGAAAACTCTTCATCTCTGAAGCTAGATTGAGCAGATATTTTTTTTCATGCCAGCTACTGAGAAGCCCAAAACAGAAGTCCAAGATTCATTTTCAAGACATTTCTTTACCAAAAGAGTAAAACACCTTTAACAAGGTTAAATACAGGAAAACACCCTCAAAACAGATTTAAGTGAATATCAGCAACTAGTATCTGTATAAAAGCCATTTGCTATCTCTTGCTATAATGCTTTAATACAATGGACAAAAATTCAGAATTGGGAAAATAAAACTTAGAAGGCTGTGTATATTCTGATCTATGTAGTCCTGACAGAGCAACATTTGTAAAATATTTTGGACCTGCCAATGTAGATCTACCATCTAATATCCCTCTGAAGTTGCACGATGAAAAACTATTAATTGATCTCATTTCTTTCACCACCATATTGAAAAGTGTAGGAAATTAAATTTTTCTTCATTTTTTGAAGTGGTATTTGTCACAGAAAGCTCAGATAATAGACTGCTTTTTGTTACATAAATTCTGTAGCAGAAATCCAAGTGTGGCAAGTGCAAAGAAACCAGTATAAACAAATAAAATAAAACCAAAAATACAACATTTGGAAGCACTTTGATAGTGACTTTGATTTCGTAAACAAAATGCGGTAAGGTACAATCTACTGGGAAATTAGTCAGGTTTTGGATGGAGAGAAGCCCATGTAGAAATCCTGAATCTTTTCCAGACCCTTTATGGAAGTTTCTAATTTCCAATGACAGTAAAGTATTTACAGAGGATGGAATGGGGTTTATATTCCCACTGTTATTCTAGAGGTTCTATCTTTCAAAATCTTAGATTTAAGGGGGCTGGGGGGAGGGTTATAAGTTTGATAGCAAAATACATTTTGGCTGCTTTTTTAGGTTGTTGGGTTTGATGCCTCTACCACAGTGGAGGAATTTCTGAACACACTGAACCAGGATACAGGGATGAGGAAACCAGCTCAGTCAGGATTTGCACTGTTTTCTGATGACCCCTCTGGCAAGGATATAGAGCACTGTCTTCAAGGAAACATCAAGGTAAACAAAAGCCTTTAATGAGCTTTGCATATAAAACCACAAAGTATCTTCATTTTACAGAAAACTCTTCAGACAATATAAAGGAAAACATTTTTCAGGCTGAAAACTGTCTTTAGGGTTTTTTCTTCATAACGTAAAAGGAAAGATTTTTTTCAAACCATCACTTTTTCAATCGCTGAAATTCATTCAGTGAACTATATTTAAAAAGCTTCGTCTAGGAGACTGATACTATTCAGAGAAGTAACAGCTGAGTTTAAAAAAAAACCAACCTGTTATTAATCACAGTTCTTTAAAATTAAAATGCAACAGGAGTCCAGCATGCTTTATTTAGAGATTTCAGTTATGAATTATGATTTCTGGTATAGCTCCAAAAGGTGACCAGTTGAGGTCGAAAAAGTCATTGATACTGGGGTAGAGATCCTGAAGAAGGAAAAAAAGAAGGAAAGGGTTTTTTAATACAGAATAATTAGGGTCCAATTCAGGACATTTCCGCTGTTTGGCTTATCATTGTTCTGAATTCCGAATTTTAGTTCTCTCTGTTGCTAGAATTAAATTCTTCGCAGTAGAGTGGCAAAATGCAATATAATCTATGCTTTAGTAAAATATATTTTCCAAGTCTTTTAACAACTATTGAATAATGATTTTTTTTGTCTCTTACCAAGTAGCTTTTTGCACCCTTTGGCGAATGTTCACAGCTCCTGTTTTAAGTTAAGGTGCAGTACTACCAGGCCTTAGTGACAAACAAGCAGGGTCATCACAATCAGCTCTCTCCCCCTACCAGATTAATTCCTATAAGGAAAGCAAAATGTATAAAAACTGTACTTATTTTCTTGGCAAATTTAACTTTTGAAGCTGTCACATTACTGCTTCCAGAAAGGCTTTTTTAAGACTGGACAGTGACATGAAGCCCAGCAGGGTTCCCAGCACCTCTGTTCCACCTCCTCCCCATCTGCCCACCTACATCACTTGTTCTGAACCACTCTTGCTGCACTTTATAACAAACTTCATAGAAACTTAAAAGCAGTTACTAGAAAGTACCTGAAAAACTCCATCATGCATCAGAAAGAGGAGGAAGAGATCAAAGGCGTTTGATTCATTATATAACAACTCACTCTGTATAATTACATTCACTGGCTGCTGCTAAATCAAGTACCTGGTCTTTCCATATAAGGATGTTATGGCTCATTTCCAAAGGTTGTGTGTGTGTTGCAGGATAAACAAACAACAAAAATGTTAATTAATAAATGCTCCAACTAAGAAATGCAAGTAAACTTATCTTTCAGTAAGTTTAAGAATTCAAGCTATGTATGTAATGTCAAATGTAATAGGTTAAAGATATTAAAAGAAGTTGACAGTTTCTATTCAAAGGTGTTTTGAGAGAGGAATATATGGCAAAGTCAGTTTTCTGTTGCTTTCCTTCTAGATCTGTGACATTATTTCAAAATGGGAGCAAGCCTCCAAAGAACAACACCCTGGGAAATGTGAAGGCACAAGGACTGTCCGCCTTACTTACAAAAATAGGTTTGTTAAGCAAGTATAACATCTCTATGTTGTCCCAAGATTTGTTTTTAATTTCTGGCAAAATATATATATAATGCCTGCAAGCACCGCCAGCATTCCATATAAGAAGGGACATATGACATCCATAAAGCTTAT